>JAEANM010009223.1:0-16497 GCA_017656035.1 Myanophis thanlyinensis
AACCAGCTGCAGCCTCCGGATGCTCTTCAAGGGGAGCCCCATGTAGAGAGCATTGGCGTAGTCCAGACGGGAAGTCATGAGGGCAGAAGTGACTGTGCAAAGAGCGCCCCGATCCAGATATCCCCTAAGGAGTGAGGTCAGCTAGGTATCTAATGGCTATTTTAACTGGGGGCAAGCATGCCTTCTTGCATTCAATCCCTGGGTACCTCCAGGGCCATTGTACTCAAATTTTCTTAAATCGGACTTACTCTCTTCCCACATCTTGAAACTGGAGATCAACTGGCCCCTAATCCTGGCTTCAGGAGAGCTATCTGCTCAGGACCTATTGGGAGCTAGTTGATCATTTTTAAAGCTGTCTGGATCCATTTCCAAACTCCATCCCACCAGTCAATTGCAGGCAGGGTGTTTTTCAAATGAGTTAGTGCTGCATTAAACTCATTTTCCAAGGAAGTTCAGCTAAGAACTAATTCCAACTGGAACAATTGCACAGTGGTACAATAGAGACTAATCTCTTTTCTGCTTCAACACATAGAACCTCAAGTTATCTATCACCCTTACTTGCTTTGCACGTGCTGACTCTCAACAGATTTTCCAAAATGATTTAATCATTTGATAGGAAGAACCAAAATCTCTATCCTGGCTTAGAAAAAGGTTCCTTAAATTATTTTGTGAATTTGAGGCAGGAGACATTATTGAATGCCATTCAATTTTACTTAGGAAAAAGTCCATAATCAGGGAATATTCCTTGATTTTAATGATTTATGTTTTCACCAATGAAGGTGAATGTACTGTATGTGTCCTGGATAATGTTGCAGGACCCAATGTGGGGCCGTCACCAGGACCAGAGGTTTTGTCTTCTGAGATTTTGAATTCCTGCTGGAACCCAGAGAGAGGCTAGAGAAAAGTTCCCTGAAGATAGGCTACACCATGACTCCAAAAGCTTAGAAGACAAAACCTCTGGTCCAGGATTTGGGCCCACATTCAATCCTATATTCGTTTTTCCTTTTTCTTTTCAGCCTTTTTAAAATTTGATTCTTTGTTCTTTTGTCCATATCTTGCTCAAAAAGTTTTGGGCCCTTTTCCTTTTAGTTTCAAGGAAATGTTCTGTTTATTGACAAGAGAATAGAAAAGCAACCATTGGAATCAATAATGAGGGATAAGCCGTTTTCAACATTTAAAAAGAACGCATATCTTTAAGATGCATACTGATACTAATTTAACTACAAACTTGTGAAATATGGAAAATTATTTATTGTTATACCCAGTTGAATTTTCAGCACTAAAATCAATGCTTTCCCCCCCACACACACAGTCCCAATTATATCAGCAGTTGAGTCAGTGCAACAGCACAATAATCATCCGTAAAGCAACTATTGGAAACATAGAACTGTCCCAGTCATCAGTGCAGAAGTCTTGAAAAGGTGTTCTTCATTTATAAAATGAACCAATGTTCTCTTTCCCAAACTCTACAGAGAAGCTAGATGAACCATGGTACATTGAACATGTGTTGTACAATAGCCAATGGTCTGTTTAAAACAAAAATTCTCTCCATTTTACTTTGCTTCTCTGCATATCAATATTGATTCACTTTCCATACAGAAAATGTTCTGCAAAATCCTGGACTAACTAATGCAAGTTCTGTTTTGCCTTGAATACATGCTGTATCATGAGTTGTTTGCTTAAGTTTTTATGCAATTAATGGAACTTACTAAATACCAGATGTTGTTTTAATCTCCAGCAAAGCATAGGAATGCTCCCAGTTAATTTGCTTTTTTTTTTTTTTCATGGACTTTCATGCAGTGTACTAATCTCCTTCCTGGATCAAACCAGATGGTGAAGGCAACGTTCCCAATGATACCATGTGTTCTATAAATGGGCATAGTTGTTTTGTTACCGCACATTCTGCTCCACCAGGTGTCCACATTTGGTCACTGAGACTTGCCACATTCAAAAAGGACATGGTGGATGAAAGAATTCTCATAGTAGCTTAATCTCCTTCTGCTGGGTTTCCAAATTGATGTCACGCTACTAGGGCTGGGGGTGAAACTATACAACCACATTCATGTACTTCTAACTGTAATTCATCGAGTTCTTTTGGGATATGAAAGGAACTGGTCCATTGGAAAGGAATTTATATTCAGTTGGATTTATAACCTATATTACTGAAACCAGCTGTACAACTGAGTGGTCTTCTTAACTACAGACCTTTCTGCATTTTTCTTTCTCTTTTTTTTCTTAGTTTTAGCTACAATTAGATATATACAGATAAAAATGAAAACAAAAAAATTTCTCTGCCATGTGAAAACAATTTTCATCTGACTTTGATTTTTTTTTTCACCTATAATAAAGGCAGTATAACATCAGTGTCTGAAGTTAGCGTCTGATAAAATTTAGATGAGTTAAAACATTTTAAAACAAAGATATTTCCTGTACATTTCTCACATGAAATGTTTTGCTTTCCCATTTTAGATTTCATCACCATTTCAGGGATATGATTTGTTAAAAACACAAGAACATTAGCAGCGTCCTGCAGGATGGCCATCCCATCTAGTCCAGTGGTCCGTTCTCACAATGGCCATTGCACAAGGAAGCTCAATAGTCTTCCAACAGATGCCCTTCACAGGTAGTTACAGTAAAGACTAATAATCACTGATTCTCATGCACATTTATTTCAAATTAAAATCTATTGTATTGTTTATTGTCTGATTATCTGTTAACATTGGGTTTTTTTTATTTTAAATTTTTATAATTTTATACCTTGTTTTTTTTGGATGGTTGTACACTGCCCTGAGTCCCCTCTCGGGAGGGAGGCCGTTTAAAAATTTAAATAAATAAATAAATAAATAAATTATATCACCGCATTTTAAGAGATAATCTATCAACAAATAGAAAGCACTGGCAAAGTACCTATAAGTCTCAACCACAATCCACAATGCAAATAAAGTAAAATCTAAGTTTAATTGTCTCTCTTTGTAATCCTTGTGCTTAGTTGTGCTGAGATTGGTTCTAAGTTTTGAAACTCTGTACATACGGCAAAATAATTTTCTCACAGGGAGTTGGGCTTGAAAACTTTTCTAATACTGTACTTGGTATAAGTGTTATTATTAGTAAACTGAGAAAGCAAAGTACATATTTTCATCTAACAATAAAATAAATATAACATGTAAACTGTAACTGTACATAATTTATTAAAGGCATATTTATTCCAAACAGTGGTACTATTGCATTCTCAGAATTGCATTGGAAAGAAAATGTTATTTTTCTGCCATACAACACAGACAGTTGGAACAATCTTAAAACTTTCCCTCTGTGCACATTCATTTTGTGTATTTTTAATGTTTTTAATTGTCTACACATACACATAAATTCCAGAGAGTACAAACACCACTGTCATTCTTTTACCACACTTTATATTATAACATCTCTCATGAATTCTGGTTACAAGTTTCCTGGCAGACGTGTGGTTGATCTAAATTTGTGGGATAACAGCATTCAGATACTGTATCTGCTTTCAATTTGTGTGCATGTTTTCTTCTGTATTTTCTTTTATAGTACTATTAATTGTTACCAGACATGTTATGAAGCCAACCAGAAAAATACAGCACATCAGATATTGTTGTTTTGTCTACGTATTACTGGAATTAATATACTCAGATAATTTTAATTCCATCTTAGCATGATGAAATATAAAATCTTAAGATTGGAAATATATTGGTATAAAACCACAGTCCTCTTTTATGTTGAGCATGTTCTGCTAATGACTGCCTGGGCCATCTGTTTGGAACTGGGCATTAAATGTACAACAAATATTTACAGTAAATATAACAAATATGTTTATATAACAAATATTAATATGGACTATGCACTGCTTAGACGATGAAATATGCAACAGTATGTTACATTATAAGAACCATCACAACTTTTCACTTGTTTCTTTCCTATATTTATGAAGTAGCATATAGTTTGTTGTTCCTTTCCCTTCCTATCATTCCAATATACAGGAAGTAAATATTTCCTGAATACTCTTAGGAAAGTTTCTAATATGGGGATGAAAAGAAAGATTTTGTATCACACCCCCCCCAAAGCAATACTTTAAAGAAAGATAATACTTTGCCAAGTTCTTGATTTTAATGGCATAAGCCTAGTCTCCCTAGTTGAATTGGGTCCAGTTCTGTGAATTTCCATCTACTTTCCTAGGAAACAGTGGATTCCCGTCATGCCATTTTTTCCTGATCCTGGTTCTTTTTCCATGACCAGGAAATCCAACCCAGTTCTGTCTTTTCAGCTTCAGCTTCTTGTTTAAATAATACACCTCTACTAACCATAGTAGATACATAATAGTACATAATTGGACTAGATGCTGCCACCTAGTGTTCCCACCACCATATATATGTGCTCCTAGTGCCCGTGCACATGCCTCCACCCCACACTACTCCACCCCCAAGCCTTGCAGCATCCACTGACTCAGCTTCTTGCCCAGCCCCCACATCAGCTAGTCCAATTATGTTCTTCCTTATCAGTTAGTTGCAAACCAGCATTCAGCAGTCAACTGCTAGCTTCTCAAGAATTGTTTGGAGTATGTAGGAGGCGAGCAGGCTGAGCAGCAACCCATGGATGGCTCCCCCCCCCCCATCCTGAAGGTCAGCTGACATTTACCTTCTATCTGCAATAGTTGTTTATGTTGATTTAACAATCCTGTCTTTCAGAAGTAGACTTCACTTAACTACCATTGGGTAGTACCATTCAAAGTGAAAAAGTAGGTTTACAACCAATGCCTATATTTATGACCTTCACAATTTCAATCTCAAAATCTTTCTCTCTTCCTCCCTCCCTCCCCCTCTCTCTTTCCCCCTTCCTCTCCCTCCCATTTCCCCCTTTGCAGAATGGAGAAATTGCTTAAAAAGTGATTTTTTTTTCTTCAGCTACTTTTCTCCATAAAGCAATGCTTCCCCAAAAGATACTATTCACAAGTTAACAAGCTCATCTCTGTAACCTTAATTAGCCAGCTTACAAATGCTGCCTGTAAACTGATAAGACTTTAATCAGTTTCTCACTTTCAGTTTATTTTCCTCTGAAACAGTTTAGGACTCAGAGCACACTAGGCAAACAGCTGGTGCCAGCACTTTCCTTTTTCTGATGTGTTTCCCATTGTGTATATACTTACTCTCTTGTAATCCCTTCTTCTCCAATGAATGTCAGTACAAACAATTCATTTCTTGCTAATTATCCCATCAATACTGTGAGCATTCAAAAAGGTGGGCTTTTATTTATAGACTGCCTGTAATTATGTTTCTTTATATATTATGGGTTTTATTCCTTTTTTCCTTTCAGCATAAACTCCCATTCCATTCCTTCCCAACTTTTAGAGTGCTATTCCTAGTTTATACAAATGGTAGTTCATGTCTAGTCCCGTAATAATAAGTTATAGTAGTTCCTTAAGTGGGAATTTAATGTAAGGCTAACACTTCAGTCTAAAAATTCTTACTGGTATAACTGGTCTTAGTAATTTAATAGCATTAACTTAATAGGCATATAGTTATAGTTAAAATATAGCATACTTTTGTGTTTACACAATAAATGGCACAACCCACATTGAATATTGGGACACAGACATAATATTTTAAGGCTTGAGAGTTTACTAGAAACTAAAGAGAACATTGCTGTATTTTATGCATAAGTAATTATTTTTCTCCTTGCTTGTAATTATCTAAAGTGGATATTATCTCTAGTTTTTTCTATCCAAATAACTATTCTTTCTCAACCTATAGGTATTTCTTTCTATGTATTGATGTCCTTTTAATCCTTTTTATTAGAATATTTAATCAGTTCAGTAAATACTGATTTTATACCCAATAGGAACATGGGAATATCCTTATGGAACATGGAGAAAAACCTCAAAAACCACTTCTGGCATTATTTGACTGCTAACAAGGAAACATCTTCCTAATTCTACTTTTGCCTGCCTTAGTCTTGAAAATGTTTTTGATTACATATTTATAGGAAGAGTTTTATAGAGACCCAATTCTCTTAAACTAACTATTTCACATTCTTAATACATTTCATGCATTTACATGAGACACATATTTCTATTGGTCTATGCTTATAACAAGCAAAAGTAAATGGCAACAACTATATGATGCTGTCAAGATACAAACTGTAACCTTGTGTATTTTTATCCTGATATTGGATGTAAGTAGGTAACTCATGGGGGTTTGTATCTTGATATGATTTAGTTGCTTACTGTACTACTTCTCTTCCAGACAGTTATAAATATTCCATTATCAGAATGATGTTTTTTGCAAACTTTATTCATATAAACATTCTGGATAAGACTCTCTGGTTATTTGAGAGATATTTGATGAGATAAGCAAAGATCTCTGGATAGTGTGATGAACTGTTTAACAGACCCTGGGAACAACACTATAGGGCATTGCAAACCAAAACAACTAGACAAAAGACAGTCCCCCCCCCCATGCCAACACTCTGCTAAACAACTAATTCCCACAATAGTCAAACTACCTAGTAGGGCTGTATTACTATCATCCGTCTCATCTTTCCTATTACCTATTTCCTTATCTTCTTATGACTGTAACTTTGTTGCTTGTATCTTATGATGAATATTAATTTTTTATGTAGTATCCTAGTGTGATTTATGTTGATTGCTTATTTAGTATCCTATGACTATCACTGAGCATTATATCTTTTGATTTATGATGAATGTATTTTATTATGATCATGATTTATTAATTGTATGTACACTGAGAGCTTATGCACCAAAGACAAATTCCTTGTGTGTCCAATCACACTTGGCCAACAAAGAATTCTAATTCTAACAAAGAGGAGACAGTACAACCATTACAGGAGGAAGCAAAGCCATTACAGAAAAGATTCCTGATCCAAGGAAGGAGAGATATGTGAAAAAGAGGTCCAGAGTTGCCCTGCCTTAATTATGCTAGGTATTAAGTTGAGCTGGAGAATTGCTTTGGCAGGCTTTCAAGATACTGTTACTTTAGTTTGCAGTAATAAAGCTTTCCCCTGAAATCCAAGTGGTTCTTGTTTCCTGAGTTTGCCTGTCTCAAAGTGCTTGACAGACAGAGATTGCTCAGTAAAGGAAAAAGCTGAGCAGTAAAAGCTGACAGGACACCAAGCTTTACTGTGCTATCTCCTTCCGGGAGAGATAGACCAGGATTGCCTATTGGTAAACACGTCATTTCTATCAAGGAAAAGGCTTTCCATTAGGGATTCTGAACATGGTAATCACTTGCAGGACCGAGACAAGCTAAGCCAGCTTCCTCCATCCAAAGCTGGGCAAGACAAGTCTGGGTTTCCCAGCCAATTTTTCTGTCCCAAAGCTGCATTTTTATTGATACGCAGCTACATTACAGCATGAAGTCAGAGGAAGGGCTGCATAACCTAAATCAGATAAGTATTGTTGGGCTCTTGTCTCTTCTGCAACATTTTCTGTGTATAGCTTTATATTAGCTTTGTTTTGTGTGGACCTCTCTCTGCATTCTGTTTTTGCTACCCAGCTATTTCTCCCAGTGCTACTTTTAAGGATTTGTCTCTGTTCCAACAATGCTGGCTGGTAATAATGAAAGTTGCAATGCAATGCATCTGGAGGGCATCAATGAAGAAAACTACTCTTAGGAGAAATAATTTTTTTATCTTTCATATGTGGAGTGAACATAGGAGAGAGGCTAGGAAATGCCATATTTTTGTCCAAGTCCAGGCAGAACGTGGACTATTATTTATTTAATGGCAAATTTTTTCCTTGTTTCTATTTTGTAAATGATTTCCACTCCCAGAATTTATAAGTTACCTTTCTGCTTGAATCATTCCCCAATCTTAAGAAAGGAAATTGAACTAACGTTATAGTAAAATTAACACTCTGGGCTGCTAAAACAATTTCATTCAGGGTATTATTTTTAGCCTGAATTGCTTCAACTCTTACACAGGTGAGGAAAATGATGACATATCTCTTTACAATGTAGATAACAAACAACAGTACAACCATACCAACAACCCTCACAAAAATCCACACCTACTGAGTCAGGGATAATATGGCACTATCACAATACCTTTAGCATAGCCTGGCAAAAAGAAAGGTCTTTTATTTTTGTTAAAATAAACCTGAGAGAAAGAGCTCCGTAAAGCAAACATCAACAGTGCAACTGCTGCCTGGAAATAAAATAATAATAATAAAAAAAAGGATTCTGGATTCTTAAGTCAGGAAATAATACAGAAGAAGTGCTGTGCAAACTATTTACAAAAGAGGTAATAAGACACCAAAGTGCTACTGAGGCACTCACAGAGCCGACAGAACAATGGCACAATTCAAAGATCCAAGAGAAAAGGAAGGGAAGGAAAGAGGGGCTGTTGAAAAATATGATCGTCTTGTCGTATTTCCTGCCATTACTCTCCTTTCTGCAATGTGTTTTTTTTAAAAAAAGCTTAGATCAGAGATTGCTGAATGTAGATCAGGTTTTATCAAAGCTCCTCGCTTTGTCTGTATGTTGAACAGGGAGTCCTTTTTTAAAAAAAAATGCAGAAATAATGAGAGTTTCAGATTTCCACTGTAAGTACAAAAAGGGACACCCTGCTCTCATCTTTCAAAGCATTAGAGATCACAACTTATCATGTCCCAGGGCAGCACAGAATTCCTGGTAATGTTGCCAAGGTATGTGAAAACTAACATTCTTAACAACTTCTTTTTCCTGCTCTTGAAATCGAACAGAAGGAAATGATTAAAAAATCTTCCTAATGTTCAGCCAGAGAATGAAAGTCTACACAATGTCTTTCAACTAAGCTATAGGCAACCTTGTTAGGACTACAAGTTCCAGGCTGCAAATTTCTGAACAACCACGATATAGCAGTTTCTCTGTCAGATCAACTGGGAGTTACATAGTTTTATCCTTTCAGATCAAAGCAAATCATTAATATAGCAAAATCTTCATTGCAGTGACTTAGGGACAGAAAAAAAAAATATTTTCTCAGATTTTGAGAAACCTGATCTTAGATCTGAGTCATCTTTTGGATTGGAGAGTTAAAACAAATTAAAACATATCTACATATCTCCTACAAGATATTATTTGTGCACAATTTTGCTTCACATTTCCATTCTTGCAAATCAAGCATATCATAACTTTTCAGTAATGTCAGCATACTTTTGCCTAAAATAGGCAAAACCTTTTTTTTGTACATTCTGATTTCAATATTAACATAAAAATGTGCAGTATCTCACAAAACATGGCAAGTTATCAAGTAACTGTCTTCAACTCTTAGTAAATGTAGTCAATGGAAATTCATCCATTACATCTACAGCACATCAAATAAAGAACAATTATGGAGGCTATAAATGGAATACGAAAATACCAATTGGTTCCTGCCACATTAATATTTTGGATTACTGGAGACTGAAATATAGTATGGCACAGAGACTAACAATTGGTTTTATATGCAATGGAGAAGGGGTAGTATTACAAATGGAACTAATGATTTCTAGACAAAAAACAACATTGTATATTATATAAAGAAACTGGATAAAAGAAAATAAACACCTACAAAGCTAAAAAAACCTCCATATTTATAAGTATCTTACAGCAGAAGCTGCATGTACAGATTTTATTCCAGTAAATAAACATAGAATTTGGACCTTGTCAAATATTAATAGCAATAACACGTAGACTTCTATACTGCTTCACAGTGCTTTATTGTTTATATTATTTATATAGCCCCCTGCTATATTCCCTATACACATACGACTGCACAGCCACTACAAACTCTACCACCATTATTAAATTTGCTGATGACACCATTGTGGTAGGCCTGATTTCCGACAACAATGAGATGGCCCATCTAGATGAGATTAAGAATCTGGAGAGCTGGTGCCAGAAAAACAACCTCCTCCTCAATGCCAGCAAGACAAAGGAACTGCTGGTGGACTACAGTACAAAGAAGAAAAGGACATACCAGACCCCCATCATCAACAAAAGCCCAGTGGAGAGAGTGGACTGCTTCAAATACCTCGGTGTCCACATCTCACAGAACCTAACATGGACTCGACACATCGACACCATGGTGAGAAAGGCCAGGCAATGTCTGTACCATCTTAGATGACTGAGAGACTTCAGACTGCCCCCAACAGCACTCAGAAACTTCTACTCCTGCACAGTAGAAAGCATCCTGATGGGCAACATTACTACGTGGTTCGGGAACAGCACCATACAGGACAGACAAGCTCTACAGAGGGTGGTGTGCATAGCAGAGTGCATCATCTGCACCAAGCTCCCTGAACTGCACTCCATCTACAACAGATGATGCCAAACTGCAGCCAGGAAAATAACGAAGGACCCCAGCCACCCGAACAGCAACTGTTCACCATGATACGGTCAGGAAAGTGCCTTCATTCCCTGAAAGTGAACACAGAGAGACTAAGGAGGAGTTACTTCCCACAGACAATGTGGACCCTAAATCAAACCACAACAACCAAGGACTATAAAGTATTCCTATAATCTACCTCTCTCAACCAGTCCCTAACTTATTCTCCCTCCCTGTCTATACTATTCTCTTGCCCCACTACCTACGGTCACGACCGGTCTCATACACATTTAACTGCATTTTTGTACCATGTATGACTGTGCATGTGATAAATAAAGATTTGATTTGATTTGATTTGATTTGATTTATTGTAAACCTCTCTAAGCAGTTTTATAGGACCAGCATATTGCCCCCAATAATCTGGCTCCTCATTTTACTGACCTTGGAAGGATAGAAGGCTGAATCAACCTGAGGAGTGTCTGGATAAGTCCCTGTAATTTCACTAACAATATTTTCAGAAGCACTTTGCCATTGCCTATTTTCTAGAGCTGAAAGAGTGACTGGCCTAAGATGAGCCAGCTGGTTTTGTGTCCAAGATAGGTCTAGAACAGTGGTGGTGAACCTTTTACTTACTGAGTGCTTTGCATTGTATTGAATATATTGCAAATCAAGTTTCAATTTTTGAAATCTTAACTCTTCAAATTTTCAAATAACTTTAGGCATGATTATACAGAGTATTTTTTAAGTTGAAAGAAAGTTCATTGTGAAACATGGTGAGCATCTGAAGAAGAATATTTTAATTTATTGGGGGAAATTCTTTGTGGTGTTAAAAAGGGTAATTGGAAATTAATTTGCCCAAGTTTTTTTTTAAGTGTAAATTCTCAATCATCAAACTAGGAGTGCTGCATTTACTGAGTTGCATATGTATTCTCGAGTGATACGGTTGCAAATGTACATACTATTAGCACAACTTTTTTTTTCTAATTGAGCATGACAGTTACACAGTCATTCAAGAACTGCCCTCCCTACCCCTCGAGTTTTAACTCGGGAGCTACCTCCCACTGTGTTGGGGCTGTGATTAGTCATCTGAGGCTCTATGCTGTTCCAGCAACAAAGGCAACAGCTGTGGCCCAAGGCAGTCAGCTTTGGCAAGTGGAATACCCACATGACAACTGCTGGCATGATTTTCTTCAACAGCAGCAGCAACAACAACATCTGGATCTCTTGACAGCAGTCTAGTTGTTTCTTTGGCTGAAAGCCCTACAAACAGCTGTGAAACTGTCTCTTTTGCTATCCAGAGATTCAATGGGGTGGGAGTGACAGGGTTTGGCCTGTCCTCCTCTTCTCTTGCAGAAGTCTAATCAACAGTTGCTGACCTCCATCATATTACATTTGATCAACATAATGCTTGCAGCTGATTGCCTATATTTTCAGCATAACCTCTTCTTTACCTTGCCATTAGATGGGGCCACTGATGAATCCGGTTTTCTTTGATTACAATGAGGATTTGAATTGCTTCAAGGTAGATAATTAAAGTTCTCCTTAGCATGTAATCTGTATTTTTTTTTAAAAAAAAATCATCTTTTAAAGGTTCCAGTATCATCAGACTTAAATTTAAAGCTAGCAACTGTTTAACAGGAGTCTGCTTTGAAAAAGTAGCAACTTGAAATACTCGTCTTGAGTACTGTGTTTCAACTGGGCAAAGATGTAGAAGTATATAGAGAGTAATTCAACTTTAAAAGTATTACTTGTCAAAGATACAATCATGATCATGTAAGGTTAGATGGGGAAAATTTCAAATTACTTTATGGTTTCAGTCTGTATCCCTGTACCCTTAGATGCTCTTCTTTCAATCCATTCCACTTTCTTCAAATGGCAATGCAGTAAAGTTTAGGCAATGATGAACAATGATGTATAGGGCAGAAAACTGTAACTTTTCACATATACTGATGGAGTCTGAGCTGTCTAAACTAACTAGGAAAAAAGATCTTAAGATCTCTGTGGACCGTTCAGTAAAGATGACGACTTAGTGTACAGCTGCTGTGCAAAAAAACAAATTCTACGTTACAGATAATTAGGAAAAGAACTGGAAATAAAATTGTCAACACTGTAATGTCATTATACAAGTCTTTGATGCTTTCATACTTGAAATGCTGTGAATAGTTCTTATTATTGTAATAGAAAAGGGACATAGATTTGTAAAAAGTGCAAAAGATGATACCTAAAACTATAGGAAATCTCAACCCCTTCTTGCAAGGAAAGGTTATTAAGCTTGGAACTCTAACTTTTAAAAAAATGACAGAACACCTGATTTTGACATGTATGAAATCATACATGCCATGGAAAATGTGGCCAGGGAGATTATTTGTTTTTTTTACTTAAAAAAAATCAAAAGACAAAGGATCATCCAGTGAAGCTGATTAGAAAAAAATATATAGAAGCCACAAAAGAAAATATTTATTCACAATGTGCATATAATCTATGGAATTTATTAGAAGATTTGATGTGGACCACTAACGTGAATAGTTTTTTTTTTTTTAAATGGGATTAGATAAATTCATAGAGGATAGATCTTTCAAGGTCTATTAATCTTAAAGATTCAATATAATCTCTGGGTGTTTGCAGCTTTCCTACAAACACTAGTTACAGGAGTTCTGTACAGTATGGTGATTCTCTGGACAATTTCTTGGCACCATTTTCAGAAGTGGGTTGCCATTGCCTCCCCTGGGGATTAGAGAGAGCTAGCAACTGACCCAAGCTGGCTTTGTGTTTAAAACAGGACTAGAAATCTACTGATGTCTTTAACCACGACAGCAAACTTAGATTTTTTATAATTAGCAACATTTTAGGAGTTTACAGATCTAGTTTTCATGATCTGCTTTATCATAAACACTACAGAGTTTTATGGATATTCTTTTTTAAAAAAATATAGGGAAAATATTTCAGTTTTCTGGCATTTTATCCATTTTCAAGGATTATTCAAAGACAATTTATATAATGTTGGTCATATTATTAGAAAATGTCTTCACTGCCTTACAATACAGACCAATGAGGCTTGGAGATTTAAAGCATTACTAGGTAAGTGGTTCCACATCCTATTTCTATGGATCTATTCCTTCTTTTTGTCCTTCACAATTGCCTGGTGGAATTCTGGAGGAAAATAAGCCCTCAGAGCAGTAACTCTGCTAATCTTTGCTAGTCTAAAAAAACTATACAGAGACAGATCTTTGAATACTTGGATAGGAGACTGACAGAAAACACCAAGGCTGTAGTTTTGACTGGAATATTTTTTTTAATGTTGGCAGAAACCATTAATAACTTCTGTACTGCTGACAAGAAAATTACATGGATGTGTCCACAAATCACTAGGTTGACCCAAAGAACTTTACCTTTACCTTTTGCTCTGCATTTTCCTTGTTACTATTTTTGTTAATATTTTCTCCATCCAATCAGCAGCATCTAATCAGCAGCCAGTATAAGGATTTTTCTCTCTTTCCTTTACTTTGAACATTTTTTAAAAGCCATCTTCGCAAACCTCAACTTATTCTGAGCTTTACTTTCCTAAAACACTCTTTATAGTTCCAGGTTATTGGTCTGTCTTCTTGTATGATAACCGGTATTTCTATCCAGCTAACATATCTGACCAATTTTGCTTTAAGATGTTCATTAAACATTTTTTGTAATTACACTGGATTTTTCTGCTTTTTGGAAAAATAGTTTTAGGTCTCACCCATCTTAAATTCCTGTCTCCATTAGTTTTATTTGCCTATTATCATTGTTCAGTTCAGCCCCATTTTACAAGCTATTTTGTTATATTTGTTAAGTGAATCACTTAATATAGCCACAGGGGTTGCAAGCCAGTGACTTCTGTGCCAGTCCCAAGCCCAGATAAAGCATCAGGAAGGGCATCCGGCATAAAAACATGCCAAATCCAAATATGTGAATCAACAATGCTAATTTTATACAGGATCAATCATGCCCCGGGTTAACAATGACCACCACCAGTGCTGTTGACCTACAGGGAGCTAGTGGAAATTGGACTACAGTTGGTCAAAGAAGGAGAGGAGGCAGAAGGATTCATAGACAGAGAGAGAAGAGGAAAGGCAGGAGTATAGGTCTGAAAATAGGGACTCTTAACTTTGGCACAATGACAAAGGAAGGTAGAGAGCTGGCAGACATGATAGAGACAAGGAAGGTAGATATACTGTGTGTGCAAGAGACCAGGTGGAAGGGTAGTAAAGCACGTAGTATTGGAGGGGGTTACAAACTTTTTATTATGGCATGGATAGGAGGAGAAATGGTGTAGGAATGATCCTGAAGGAGGAGCTCATGATGAATGTTTTAGAGGTGAAAAGAGTGTCAGAGAGGGTGATCAATTTGAAGTTGAAAATTGAAGGGGTAATGTTGAATGTAGTCAGTGGTTATGCTCCACAAGTAGGGTATGAGTTAGAAGAGAAGAAGAGATTGTGGAATGAGTTAGATGAGGTGATGGAGAGTATTCCCAGAAAGGAGAGAGTGGTAATTGGGGCAGATTTCAATGGGCATGTGGGTGAGAGGAACAAAGGAGATGAGGAGGTAATGGGCAGGTTTGGTGTTAAAGAAAGGAATCTAGAAGGACAGATGGTGGTGGACTTTGCTACAATGATGGAAATGGCTGTAGTTAACACCTATTTCCAGAAAAGGGAGGAACATAGAGTTACATATAAGAGTAGAGGTAGGAGTACACAGGTAGACTACATTCTATTTAGGCAAGGCAATCTGAGAGACATTAGTGACTGCAAAATGGTGGTAGGAGAGAGTGTAGCCAGACAGCACTGGATGGTGGTGTATAGGATGACCCTGACAGTCAGGATGAAGATGAAAGGAAAGATAAAGAATAAGACCAAGTGGTGGAAGTTGCAAAAGAAATAATGTTGTGAGGAATTCAGACAGAAGTTGAGATAGGCTTTGGGTGGTCAAGAAGAACTCCCAGATGACTGGGAAATTACAGCAGAAGTGATCAGGGAGACAGGTAAGGATGTGCTAGGTGTGTCATCTGGAAGGAGGAAAGAAGGAAACAGGGTAGTGGAATGAGGGACTACAGGACAGCATCCAGAGGAAGAGGCTAGCTAAAAAGAAGTGGGACATAGCAAGGACTGAAGACAGTAGACAGGATTATAAAAAATCACAGTGTAGAGTGAAGAGGGAGGGGGCAATGGCCAAACAGAAAGCTTTGAGGAGTTGTATGCCAGGTTAGACATGAGGGAAGGTGAGAAGGACTTGTACAGATTAGTGAGACAGAGAGATAGAGATGTGAAGGATATGCAACAGATAAGGTGATTAAAGACAGAGATGTCTTTGTGCAGAGAAGATGGAAGAGTAACTGATGAATGAGGAAAATGAGAGGGAAAGAAGAGGGAAAGAGGTGAATATTGTAGACCAGGAAGTAGCAAAGATTAGAAAGGATGAAGTGAGGAAGGCTCTGAGGAGAATGAAGAGTGGAAAGGCTGTTGGTCTGGATGACATACCTGTGGACTTGTGGAAATGTCTAGGAGAGACAGCAGTGGAATTTCTATCTAGTTTGTTCAACAGGATTTTAGAGAATGAGAAGGTGCCTGAGGAATGGAGGAGAAGTGTTCCAGTGCTGATCTTTAAGAACAAGGGTGATATGCAGAGTTGTAGAAACTGCAGAGTTATAAAGTTGATGAGCCATACAATGAAGCTATGGGAAAGAATAGTGGAAGCTAGACTAAGAAAAGAAGTGGATATCTGTAAACAGCAGTATGGCTTTATGCCCAGAAAGAGCACTACGGATGCAATTTTTGCCCTGAGAATGTTAATGGAGAAGTATAGATAGGTCAGAAGGAGCTGCATTGCATCTTTATGGATTTAGAGAAAGCATACAACAGAGTGCTGAAAGAGGAGCTATGGTACAGTATGAGAATGTCAGGAGTGGCAGAGAAGTATGTCAGAGTAGTTCAGGATATGTATGAGAGGAGTACAACAATAGTGAGATGTGCTGTAGGTTCAGACAGAGGAGTTTAAAGTGGAGGTGGGGCTACATCAAAGATCAGCTCTGAGTCCCTTCTTGTTTGTTATGGTGATGGGCAGGTTGACAGATGAGGTCAGACAGGAATCCCCATGGACAATGATGTTTACAGATGACATTGTGATCTGTAGTGAGAGCAGAGAGCAGGTGGA
>JAEANM010009224.1:0-16497 GCA_017656035.1 Myanophis thanlyinensis
ACTCAATTTAATTCTTTTAATTGGTTTTTAATTGTTATTTATTCATTGTTTCTTTTTAGATGGTTGTACACTGCCCCAAGTCCCTTCTCAGGAGAGAGGCGGTATATAAATTTAAATAAATAAATAAATATTTATTTTGATTGGTCAATACAATAATTTTTCCAATCTGTTTCTATTAAAATTTAAATCCAAATATATATGTTTAGGATTCTGGCTATCTTACATTGTGATTTCCTATTGATGTGGAATCTTTTATACCTGTAAATGTGAAATTTTAAACTAGCAAGCCTTCACTAGTATAACTTCCCAGATATTTGTTGCTAACTAAAAGGGAAAGTCCATATAAAGAAAGAAGGAATAATGTTTTGGTACTTCAAAATTAGTATTTATTAAGACATAACCATTAGAGAATTTGAGCTGAGAAAGGTTTATTCCATAAAAGTTTAATGCCATAGTAGATCTGGGTTAAGGAGCCATATGATCCCTTTTTGTGTTTCCATAACAGGAATGCAGTCTTCTGGACTTCTATATGTTAAAATATTGAAAGGGAAGCAAGATTTGCTTCTATTTGGCTAATCTTACACACTATCATCTTGCAGGAATGTTGCCTAGCCTTGTTGAACAAAACATCTCTGTTCGTAGACGGCAAGGGGTCAGCATTGGGCGTCTCCACAAGCAGCGAAAGCCCGACCGACGGAAGCGTTCCAGGCCATATAAAGCTAAACGGCAATAGACTCAACCTTTGGACAGGACTCAATATCCTCTGCTGGCCTCTTTGATAATGTGGTGCATATTTCATGTACTTCTTCACCCACCAGAGAGTGTTCAGGACAGCTTTGCACTGAAATTGTCTTCACGTGATCAGTATTAGTGTGACTACGTCTACCTGCATTCAACTGGATTTTAGACATTGCTCCAGGAGTTTATCCTTTGGGCATCCAAAGATAAAGTTTCCCTCTAGAGGTGGATGTGAAAAGCATAAAGAGTAGGACCATTTGAGTGTTTGGCTGACACTGCACTTGAATATGTTACCTAGCAACCTAAACCAATATGCAGTGCATCTTGCAGTAGAAAATGGCAGTCTTCAGAGGTTTTACATGAATATTGCTTAAAAAGAAATAAGTAAAATCTTGTAGAAGTGCATTTCAGTTAAGTCGATGCATTATTTAGTTCAGAGAGAATCAGAATGAGCTATATCCTCTGGATTAGCTATTTCCAGGGGATCAGATATCTGCATTAGATTTTTAAGTGTGTGCTTGTGTGTTTCCTGAATCAAATTCATCACTATAATTTTCAGGTAGTGATGACCTTCATTCTATTGAACACCAGGCTCCCTTCAAACCCTGCTAATTTTTTCTCTTGATTTGCCCCCCCCCCCCAAAAAAAAAAAAAAAAAGCAAAAACTTGGTGCTGGTGCAGAAAGGAGAATTTCCTTTATGGGTTTTATATGACCAAGAATAAGGTTTTTTTGGTGTGAAGTATATTTGTTCATCTGTAACAGCATGTAGGCCTTGCAGCCTGGAAGCTACTTTCTTTTCTTTTGCACCATATGGAAACTATGCACACACCATGATTCAAACCATGAAATTAACTTATTTATTTTTTTAGATTTTCTCTGGCAGTTGCTTCTTTTTACGCAAATTCGTACAACCATTTTTAGGAAATCAAACTATGTTGTGGAGAGACAAAGAGGCTGGATGATAAAAATTGCCAAATACTGAAAGATACCCCCCCCCCAATTATTTTTTGTAGTGAACTCTTAAGGACCAACATTTTGAGAGAGATCGGGATAAAGTGCTTGAATGGGGATACAAATAATTGTTTGGGTTTCTTTCATGCTTACATTTCAGCATGAAAATGGAAAGATTCTATAGCAAAATAACTCCTGTATTTAATGTAATCTTACAGCCAAGAAGTGGAATGCAGTTGTCTATGGTATAAGGATAGGGGAAATGTAGAGCAGAAAGAGCTGGAGACCCTGTGTTGGGGTGGTAAGACAACGAAGGTAGTGTCTATATAACTGTACCATGGGAATATGCTTACTTGAAGTACTTCCAGCTGACTTCAAAGCTTGCAGGGTTGGAAAACCTCTGCAGATTGTAAGTCCTCTGAGAAGATAGGGCACAAAGTAATAATTTTGCATTACTGAATAAATGGTATCCCTTTCCTATTGATTATGGCTCAGGTCGGAGCATCTGGCTTATTATTCTGCAAGAGTATAGATAATATTTGGCCAGCAGGATCTGGTTGTCATCTGCCTTTGTCGTCTAAGCACCTCTCATTCCAGTCCATTTACAGTCCCTTATTGCTGTGTAATCAGTTATCTACCTAGCCACTCCTAAGACAAGTGTTTGTCCTTATTTACATGGCTTTATCTTTGTCCTGTAAGAATAGTCCTTTGTCAATACAGCAGATTTATAAATGTTTTTAAGCTTTTGGCAGAATGATAGCAAATTTACATTGAATTATGCTAGCTGATGGCCAGAGGAACCCTGCAAATTGTTTTTGGAAGAACAGTTTTAACGCTTCCTCTGCAACTTTTATTCCATGAATATGTACAAGTTGAGTCTCTTAGTATAGGTATTCAAATCATCATGAGATTCAAAACGAGATCAATGTGAAAAGGGAATAGTTCCTGAGAAGATGGTGAAATATATTTGCTTTCTTTGCAAATATGTACAGTGCCTGACTGTAAAATTACTATTTTTTATTTGTTGACAGAATCACCTGTCTCTTGCATTGACAAGTGCTATAAATATATCAGCTTTGTTAAAAATAAAATGTATCTCTAACCTTCTGGAAATGGCTGTATAATGGAATCCATACATCAGAAAAGATGTACAAATAGCTCTGTAGCGAACTGGAATTTGGGGTAATATTTCTGAATAAGAAATTACCTTCAGTATGAAAATCTAACAGCACAAAACTAGGCAAGGAGTGCTGTTTGAACTACTCCTGAACTCGGCATTGACTATTCTATACATCTGAGAAAACATTACACCATGCCAGTGCTGTATATCAATCTTGTGTTCTTTAATTGCAGTACCTACTGTTGTAATATTTGGGATCCTGCTATGGAGACTGAGAATACTTTTGCCAAGCACCTACTAAATTAGTGCTGTAAGATCATCTTTGTGATCAATGGTGGCTTAAATATAACACATACTTTTTTTATTATACACCATAATTGTGTATAATGTGTACTTATTCTTTTCCTTGTAGTTGATTGCGATTTATAGGCTACATTAAAAAAGAACTGAATGGGATATATTAAGAAAAACAGCACCATGCAGTCATTTGTGAAATTTAAAAAATTGATTTTAATGTAAATTTAAATTAAATGAAAAGATACACATTATGTATATTTAAGTCCTTGTAGTTGTCTCATTTTAGTCAGTTCTGTGCTTCCATCAGATCAGGCTGCAAGATACGAATCTAGTCTTAAAGAACTTGTAAATAACTTCCAAATTAATCTGCTTTATTGGACTGCTCTTTTATTGTCAGTGCCTAGAAGTCCAAGGCACAGATCAAGGCAACTCCCCGTTTAATCCAGTGTCTCTGAGATTTACTGGTAGGTATTTCTACAGCAATCACGTAATTAGTTGAATGACCTGTTGTTGATAATGTCCCTGGCAAAGAGAAAATTAAAGTTAATACTGTATTATGACATAGGGAGGGCTTCTTTTGCTACTATAGGCTGATACCTTTGCTGTTAAAATGAGGTTAGTTAAAAACAATTCCATATCCTACATTTCAAAAGTTTTCTTTTTCTTGTTGGTGTTTGAAGACAGAATCTTTCGCTCAAACTTAGCAGGCCTCACAGGCTCTTCCCAGTTGTTCCTGCTTTGAACCTGGTTGAGACTCATCCCCTTCTTTCATTACTCTTTACTTACCTTGAAAAAAACCCACATTTCATTTTTCTTCTGGTGGTTCCTGCAATAGGATGAAGTATGGACCCATTCCAAAATAAAATATTTTAACCACATCAGATTAGCAAAGCCAACATAAAAAAAGCCAGCTGGTAATATTCTGGCCTCAGTGCCAATGTACAGTAGTGTGACCTGGTAAGGAAAAACCAACAAGCCTATCCATTGGACCTGGTTAAATGCATCCAGAAGAGGATTTTCTTCCCAGGATTCTTAGATAGTGAAATGCAGTCAGACAGCTTATACTAGGATCACTGGTCCAAATGAGCTTATCAAATGGATATCATCTCCTATCTTGTCCCCAAAGCATATCCATCCTTTCTCAAGTAGGGAAGACAATTCTGAACAGGAAGCCCTAACTATATTTAGATACCATTTTTGTGTGTTTTTTAATTGCTGTGAACTGCCCCGAGTCCCTTGGGAGAGAGGGCGGTATATAAATTTAATTAAAGTTAAAGTTCTCATGCCTACTGCCACCAGGGGGCCTTATACCATCGTCCACAGGACAAAGGAATAAAATGCACTTAATTAGTCTGGATCTTTAGGATTTGGGCCCCAGTAGGAAAAGGCTTTTGCCATTTTCTGCTCTTAATGGTCAACTGCCCTGATGATTGATCAGATGTTGGTAGCAAAGAATGTAAGACTATGAAAAAGATTGGTTCTATGAACACAAAAGCAATGAGAACAGTGCATTAATAACCTTAATTTAGATAACTTCTCTTTGTTTTCTAAAATAGCTTTGTCTTTGTATTCTAAAGCTGTATCAAATTCTTAGCATTTTTAAATCCATAAATACTTTGCTGTTTAAGAAAAAAAAGAGAAAGGTAGGAAAGTATCCCTCTTATTGGTACAGCATTTACTTGAAAGTAAAGTCTAAATGGAACAAAATTAAACAATATTTTGATTCTGTACAAAATATTGTCCGGTATATTGATATCACAATAGATACTGTTTAGAAATTACAAATGACTTAGTTGCTAAGAGTTGTTTCCACAAGGTGATCATAGCCTCTAGAATAAACTTGGTTAAACCCAAAATTTAAATAAGCATTATATTTTCATTCTGGAGCAAACATTTCTGCAGAGCTCAATAAAAAAGTTAAATACCACGCTATAAATACTTTTATAAATAATTCTTGCTTCCCCATTTCCATATACCAGTGATGGCAAATCATTTGGACTAGGCATGTAAAAAAATATATTAGAAAATGCCTAACTTGATGGATGCTAATCTTTGGTCATTGCTTTGGTTACTCAATTCAAAGAATGAAATCCAATTATCAAATCTCTTCAAAGTGTACATTGACTGGAAATCATACCACCTAATGTCTATGGAGATTCTCAGTCATCCAGGTCATGGTTGTCCCAAAGGGGATTTTTCAGGAGGCAACTGAACTTCCTTTTTCTTTGAAGACATTTCCCTTCTCATTTGAGAAGCTTCCTCAGCTCTAACACTTCAGCTCTGACCCCGAAGAAGCTTCTTGGATGAGAAATGAAAAGTCTTCAAAGAAAAAACAAGAAAGTCCAGCTGCCTCTTAAAAAAGCACCTTTGGGACATTTCCACTTAATCTTCAAATGTGCATAAAAGAAGCATTACAGTGAAATCCATTTACTGCCTGAAGGAAAAGATCCAAATCTCTCCACTAGAGGACAGTATCACTTCTCTTGATAGAAAAGACAGTCTTTTTTTTTTACAGTTTAGTTAGTACATCAAGAGAACTCTGAATAGGCAATTTGCAACTTCCTCAGAAAATGCACTTGAGCTGGGATACAGCCCGTACCATACATAATTTCTAAATTGTGTTTTATGTGCCTTTGAGTCAGTGTTGTCTCCTCGCAACTCCCTGGACTAGTCCCTGCAGTTTTTTTTGACAAGATTTCAGAAGTGGCTTGCCTGTGTTTTCATGCCAGCACTAAGAGATGATATTGACTGGCTCAAGGTCTTCCAGCTGGCTTTATGTCTAAGGTAGGACTAGAACTCAAAGTTTCCTGATTTCTAGTCTGTTGCCTTAATCGTCACAGCAACTGGCTCTGACAGAATTGCTTTGGGCCCCCAAAATGTGACATATTTGCATATGCCAAAAAATTATACAATGCCTTGATGTATTCGTTTACAGAGCCTGAGACCAGAGGCTCTAAATATGGTTTGATTTTCCAGATCCAAAGGACTCCTTTACAGATTTCTTCCTTTTCCTATTAATACTAAAGTTTGAGGAAGGCCAGAGCAAAATTAATTACTGTAGTTCTCACTCCATACTGGCCTTGCTGTTCAAAATCCCTTCATTCTCCTATTTCCTTTGCAATTATTTGATTAGGATCAATCCACTGCCTAATCTGGAATGGCTACAGTACTATGTATTGCATATCTGTAATGGACACAGTAAAAAAAAAAATTTCTTCCAGCAACAATTTATAAGACTACATGGGAAAGATTCAGATACTGGTGCCCCAGGAAACATGTTCATGTCAGTTGATTTTAAACAGCCATTTTTTAAAACACCAAACATCTTATCCTTTAGACCTATCTTTGATTCTTCCCAAACCAGGCAAATATTCCATCATATAATATTCTACCCGAAGCTTTTTCTAAATGGACTATAGTAGCAAAGAAATTCCAAATCTTAAATTAGTACTGACTTGTTTATATGGATTCTATTTCAGTGTGTTTTTTGAATTTAGGGTTTTAAAACCATTTATTGTTAGCTTCCTAGAACCTCCAGAAGCAGGTGGCATGTTAAGTATAGTTCATAAATAAATACAAGTTTCTAAATGTTCCTTATGGCCACCCAGTTTGAACCTTAGCAACTAGAGAAACATGGATTTTAAAACTCAAGAGGCTCTATTTCTAAAATCCAGGCTCAGCAGAGTATCTGAGCAAATACTTTTGTATTTTTCAAAATAGCTCTGTTATGCTGACAATATAGCACCTCTTCCACAAAGTAGCACATTTTTATAGATTTCAGGAATGCATTCTATATTTAATCTACCCTAATCCTTCAAACACGATTGTGGCATAAATCAGTTATATTCTGACACATTACACAATATATATTGCAGACCATCAGGATGGGTTCATGCAACACATTAAATCCGAAACCTGGACTAATATAAACAAGTATTAGGTTTGTGTACCTTGCTATGTCTCAACAAGCCAAATTAGGACAATATGATGAGATGGTTCATAGAACCTGCTGAACATCTTTTGTCAAACAACTTTGGTGAAACAAGCCTAGAAATCCTGATCTTCTTTAGCATGGCCTTCTTAAGTACCACCTTAGCCAAAGGGCTCAAGGCCTGTACACCATAAGACAGCCCAAAACTGCCCAAGCCCTCTTGGATCATTGCATTCTCCTCTGGAACAATAATCAGGTCCACGACAATGATTATAAATATTTCATCACTAATAAATTAGAAAGTCTAAGCTTTCACATTTACTATTATGTTTCCTGCCAATGTAAGGCAAGCTGTTTCAAAAAGTTCAAAAATTTTATTGTCAATGCACAACGTGTGTACAATGATATTGAATTTTTTTTAAAAGTTCAAAAACTTCATTAGGGTCATTAGGTCAATTAGCCATTTCCATCCTATGGGAACCTTAGCTTACATATGTATGTCCAATATTTGGATGCCTCCAAACACCAAGTAATGAATGGAACATAGATAATTAACATGACGGTTCCTTCCAGAATGGTGCAAAGAAAGCATTGAAGGATGTACTCTTGAGACTAACACCAAATCAAACCCACCATTTGGGAATGAGTAAAGTAGCTATTCATACTTCTTGGTTCTATGGCTTCCTTGAAAGTCTCTTCAAAGCTTGGCTATAAATAAAAACAAAGTATGAGGAGAGGTAACATAGTACTGACCTTTTAGCCACATGATTCCCTATATTCTTGGGCAGCAGAATTTAATTTGTATTTAAATTGTCTCCTTCGCATCAAACCCTTTAATTTTTTAATCTTTTTAATTGGTTAATTGGCCATTGATTTAATCCATTTTAATTGTGTTTTAAATTGTTTATGTATTTGTTCTTAGATGGCTGTGCACTGCTCCGAGTCTTTCGGGAGAGGGGCAGTATAGAAATCCAATAAACTTAAACTTAAACCTTAAGGAATCTTCTTGGTAAGTGACTAATATTTACCATGTTTTTCTTAGAAATACTCAGTATTTCACAAAAATAAATACACTCAGAATAAATATAGATCACCAAGCAACTGCAAAGTTGTGTGTGTGCAGGAGAGGGAGAGAGAGCAAGACAGAGGGTAAATGTTGAGATATGTTAATTGCCTAGTTAGAAGTGGCTATTTTTAATATCATAACTGTGCTAAGTGCCTCCTTTGCAACAGTAAGGTTTGCTTGACATATCAGCTCAAACGCTAAGCCAGACAGTCACTGATAGGCCCTGTGCTATCTTTTCAAGAGGCAGGCTTGTTCCTTGCTTGTTTTGGAGTTTTTTCCCGCTAGAGAGAAAGAGGATAATTACAATTGCATGTTGGCCTATTCTGTATCCTAACCCAGTTGTTCATATGAGTAAATCTCTTCCTCTCATATCATAAACTAATTAGAAGTATGTCTAAAAATGTACCAGATGAAACTTTGGAATGTGCGAGGCTTAAGACTCCCATTTTGTTCCTTTCACTCAAAGGCAAAAAAGAGCCTTTTTTGGACCTATCTTCTTGGGCACACTAGCAGACTGCATGCCTTGCGCCTCTGAAGCAAAGAAGATTCTTACCTGCCCGAGTGAGTGTCTTGTAAATGGGACACAGATACATCCCTGTAGTTGGAGACTTGCGGTTGGGGATAGGAACTAACCAAAGGACAGCCATCTCTGTGTAGAGTTCCTTAGGCTTGGATTCCATTAGTTCAAAGAATATAGGGTCCCATCGAGCTCCTTCTAGAAATAAGCCATGGATGTAACATCCCACATCAGGACGCTCAGTTAGTTCACTCACAGGCTCCCTCAGTACCTTAATTGGGAAGGTAGAAAAGCACTTGTAATTTATGTTTTTAACACCTGCATTTCTGAGAAATATGTGAATAGGTTCTTTATGTAGTTTTTGATGGCTTCACTGACCTTGAAGTCAAAAGAGATGGTGTCTATAGATATCACAGACTTTCTAGCGAAGTTCTGTAATGTTCCTGTTAAAAAGGCTTGTGGGAAGAAGAAGCCGCTTATCCAAAAAACTGGTGGTATTCCTTTATCAATCCATTTATGCAAGAAGTCAATGCGAAGAAGCAGGTCGTTCACCCAGGAGGCCAAGGGCTTCAGAGACGGATATGCCTATGGCAAGACAAAATGCAAAGCAATAAACTGGCCTTTAAGCGTGTTTCTTTCTCAATAGCTGAACATTTGTGGTTATGAGACAAGCAATAAAAATAACTGTTGAAGTGACTTTTATCAAGATTGTTCTGCCTTGGTTTGTGCATGATATATAGTTTAATTTTGTGTTCCTTTAAAATAGCCGATCAGCCACCACAGCTGGAAACTGGAATGAGAGTACTTTTATAGGATGACTTCATGAATACAGAAATTGCTGTACCTATGAAAACCCTGCTTAGTATTTACCTTATTCTTCCACATCTCTGGAACAGCGTTGTTGTACAGGCTGATGGACATCAACTCCAGCTGGGAAGACATTACTACTAAGCCTTTAAGAGCTTTGAGCAGATCTTTTAGACTTTGTGCAATTACTTGCAGCAAACGATTGTATCTGTTCAAAAGCAAGATAATTTCAAAGCAAATTAATCTATTAATGTTAACTCCCAATGTAGTTCATTGAAATTCTATGTATTTTCATACTCTTTTAAGATTCTCCAAACTTTGTGTAACTGTCACTGAATCAGAGTTACATATAGATCTGATATATAAATATCAGCAGGATGTGCAATAAGCTCTCATAGCATTCAATTGCAAAGATATGCAACTGTCCAAAGATGACAAAGTAGTAGAAAACAAGTTTCAATCTATAGGTTCAGTCTCATTAACTACATTACTGTAGTGCTTCATAAGAGCTATACATTATGAGGAATATCAGGTCTCAGATCAGACTGTCTTGATTAAAGCTACAAAAAACATTCCCTGCATACAATGGATCAATTCATAAAAATAGTCTGATATTGGAAACCATTCCAACTTAGACTGCAATTTTCACGATCACCACCATTTTTATACTGTCTCAGATAACTGCTCAGTGAATATTTTGTATAGGCAACAGAAGGGAATTTTTTTCTTTCTTGAGTATTGAGTTCCATGGCATGGGAAACAGAGGGAACACCAGGTATGGCAACAGCAGCTCTACTACTTTTCCATATGCCTGGAGACTCAAAAGGTGAAACATGCTTTTTTCATTCTGATGAAAGCAGAGAAAGTCTGCAGACACCAGTCAGAAATGGTGTAGAGCAGTGTTTCTCAAGCTTGGCGACTAAGATGTTTAGACTTCAACTCCCAGAATTCCCCAGCCAGCTTTGCAAAGCTAGCTGGGGAATTCTGGGAGTTGAAGTCCAAACATCTTAAAGCCGCCAAGCTTGAGAAACACTGGTGTAGAGAGTTATGTGTGCTCCATTGCTGGAGGTTTTCAGGAAAAGATTAGACAACCATTTATCCGGGATGGATAAATGGACTCCTGCTTTGGACAAGAAGATCTTTGAAGATGTTTCCAGTCCTATGATCCTATGATTCCTCTAGTAGTTTTCACTGACAGTTTTATAAAAATACGGAAAGCTCAATAAATGCATGGACTGTACCTGATCACCTCCTGTGTCAGAACAGTGTTCATAGATTCCTCATACAACACAGGATATTTCAACAACACTTCATGCAAGTCAATGGGCTGAGGTACTTTCTTCAATATGTCATTTGAGGTCTCCTCTACAATCTAGACAACAGACAAAATTGTAGCGGAAAATGTCAGAGGAAACTCAGTGTTGGATGCCTGGATGACAGGAAGAGTTTTCCTCAAAAGGAGATGAGATTATCTAGATTACCTTCAGAACTGCAACTGGGCTTTAGGGTCATGTAACATAGCCCTCTGTTTCCTCCTTCAATTGCAATGAATTGACTTCTAGAATTTGAACTTAGAATTTGTATACTGTAGGTTCTTAAAACATGGGATCCTATGACCAGCACTTTGTGATAAAAACCCAACAGACCAGGGTTTTGCATTTCAAAGAAATAGTAAATATCGAACACTCAAAGATTATGCAAGTTACATTGAATAATTTCATTGCATAATTCTTCAGTCATGTCCAACAGCTGTGTCTGTCATACAGCTCAGCTATCTGTCACTGAAAACAACATTTTGCTAAACTCTGGCTTCTGACACTACTACGCGTGTACGGCCACTTACTTGTCAGCCCTCTCTTCCCAGCCACAAGAGCCGTAAGAAACAAGTTTACAAACCTCTTCCCTGCTTTGTCCTCCTGCAGATGATGTCTTTGGCTGAAGCTGGATAATTGCAGCAAGCAGTGCGTAGGTCTCATTCTGAGCAAAGGTGATGTTGGCATTGTCATGCAATCCAAAGATTTCTGGCATGTCATTAAGGGGAAGGCTCTTAATGTACTGGATGTATCCCTTGGGGAGGAGTGGGGACAAGTCAAGATGGGAGGACAAGGATGAATATTTTTTAATAGACAAGGCAGAAATGAAATAAGTTGCTCAGTAAGTGTGATAGTGTGTGTTTCAGGCACAGCTAATGAACCACGATACACACCTGAATATGACATGAAGACACATGGTTAGGTAGGTCACCCTAGTTTTTAATTAAAATTTATACATTTGAAGAAGCTTCCAAATACCACAGTGGGAATTTAATTAATGGACAGACAAAATACTTTTTGAATAATGTAAACTATGTAGACTTAAAAGAAGGACAAACTTAAGTTTTCTGCACAATATAAACAAAACCTTTGTTCCAATTCAGCTGGACACCTAGGATTTTTGCAAGTATCCATATAGATTTCCTTAGCAATCACATGGAATGGGATTCTCTATTATTTATTTATTGAACAACTATGTTGCCCATCTTGCCTAGATTTCCAACTTTGAGACACAGATTTGTCTGTGGGTTTTTTGTTTTTTTACTTCCAATCACCCCTTCAGTTCTGGGATTTCTCAGTAGTTATCTGTTTAATTATTATTAGGATAGGAACCTTTTTAGTCATTTGGGCTTAGACAAAGTCAGTTTGTCTATTTTTCCCCCTTTAACTTACATTGAGGTCGTAAGAGGTGTTTATCTGCTTGTAGACACCTGACTCAGAGTAAGAAAACTCTGGGTTTAGAACACTTGAATTATAGAAATCTTCCAGAATGTTCATAATGCAGCGTCTGTCCCAATCATCAGTCACTCTGCCTCCATAATTAATTTCACCAGCAGTGTACTTCAAAACCTGCAAATCACCGGAGCACAGAAAGCATTGATTGTATTTATATCCAATATTTTCAAACAAAAATCTTATCAGTTAACAATAAAATTCAATATACAGCAAATCAGCGGACCCTTTTTCTAGGCAGGTCTTACTAGATGGATCTCTATATTTTGAAAAAAATAATACCATTTACAAAGCTAAAGCATCATTATCCACATACGTGCAGGTAGCTTTGCTGTACTTTTCATATACTTAGAATCAGAGGTGGGATTCAACCAGTTCGCACGTATTCGCTAGATCTGGTTGTTAACTTTCTAAGTAGTTTGGAGAACTGCTGATTCAGCTGGTCATTAGGGCAGAGAACCAGTTGTTAAATTATTTCAATCCCACCACTGCCTAGGACCTCTTCCAAAAAGGAAAATATGCCATCCAGATTTCCACAACACTGAATTCCAGTTGAAAACCCCGAAGTCTCTTGCACCGCCTGGTCGATTTGCTTAAATCACAACCAAATATCTCAAATGCTACTTGTACCTCCATTGTGTTATTAAGCAAAGATTATTTTGTTCTGGTTAGAAATGGTTTTAACAGCTATTTTCTGCTTATTAATCATTGTTTATTGCCATATTGCCTACTTGAAAACTGCACATTAGGTTATAACATTCATAATTATAATTATAGCTATTTCAAAGCAATCAACTCTAAATTAAACAGTTCTTGCCTTTCCAACATCCAGTTCTCCAAGGCTATCTGTGGTACTTCCCTAATACAATGGTTGCAACATTTGCAGAAGTTTTTTTTAATACTACTTTTTTTTTAATTTCCCCAAGCTATCTATTTTATTGCACTATTTTATTTATTTATTTTTTACAAATTCACTGAGGCACCATTTCATCATTTTTGCTATCTCTTGAGGTAGAAAGAAAAGCATTATTCCATTAGGTAGGAAATAGCACCTGCATTCCGTATACAATTTTATTGCACCATTTCTTGATTTTATTAGGCTGAAGTGCTACAAACCAAACATTTTAAGTAAGATAAATAAAAAATAATATATAGCTAAACAAATTATGTTTCTGCAAAGGATCTAGCTGGATTGTGAAATAGGACAAACCTCTCGCTTCGTAAATTCTCATGTTATGCTTCATTTCACTCTTTGCAAGCCTAGGGAGCCTACCTTGTAAGGGATTTCTTCATATTCATCCAAAAACATTTTCAGTTGGCTGATGCAAATGCGTAGATCTCCATCAGTGAACTCATACGGAATATTGAAACCCAATGGCCCAAACTTTCTCCTTTCTAGTGCATTGCCATGGAACAGGCAAAGAGAAAGGAGCAAGGATTTGAATTCGTTAACCTGAAAAACACAACATCTTTTGTGAATCTAAAAGGTCGCAACTAAAATGTTATGGTGCACGCATATGAGTGTGTATGTTGGGTTTTTTTAGTTCCTATTTCAGACTTTGTAGAATGAAAGGGTAGATGTCTTTTTCTTAACTCCATTCCAACCAAAGGAATATACTTCCATGAGGACAAACTGTTGACAAAGGAGAAACAGGGAAATAATTGTAGCGTATCGCGCATGCGCTCTCGTTCACTGCGTTCCAGCCGGCGGGGCGAATCCCATTGGCTGTCGCGGCAGCCAATGGGAAGCCCCAAATTCTGAAGCCGCGGCAATTATAAAAAGCCGCGGCTTACCGCTTTCTTTCTCTCTTGCTTTCGGGAAATATCTGTGCCGGAAATAAAGCAGATAACTCTACCTCGCCTCGGCTTCGTCTTTTAATGGGTCTGAGTCAATCGGGGATTTAACAATAATAACAAATGGTTTGAATGAGAATAGGACCAAGAATTCCTTTGTACCCTCTGTATTGCTTCCACAACAGCAGATGTAAAGAACACTGAACCTGTTCTGGGGAAACCACCATTGTCAAAGGAAGAGAGCGCTAAAGTTTTTTATGGGGGGGGGAGTAGGAGTCTAGGGATACAGAAGAGTAGGATTCCTTACAGAGGTGGGCTGCTGCCAGTTCGGATGGGTTTGGGTGAAAATTATGTGCAGTTTGGTGAATCGGTAACCAACCTCTGGCTGGCCCTATACCGCCTCTCCCAGGAGTCCCCTATGCCCCATTTTGGTTTCCAGGCATCCTGTTTTGGCTTCCAGGTTGGTGCAGGGAGACTTCCAGGCCCAAAATGGGGAGTGGGGAGGCATTGCAGATCCTTTCTGTGCCCCATTTTTGCTTCCAGGGTGGAACTGGGAGGTCTTCCAGGCCCAAAATGGGGTGCGGGGGGGTGGGGGTGGCTGCACCCAATTTTTTCTTCCAGGTTGGTGCTGGGAGGCCTTCCAGGCCCAAAACAGGGCACAGGGGGTATTTTGGCTGCCAGAATGCTGGAGGAAAGTAGCGCATTATTATAACTGTGAGCTGAATTGGGAATAGGGATTTTGCATTATGATTGCTCATAAGTAAGTAGGAACCAGTAAAAGAAGAATGGAAAAATCCCAATCTCTAGATCAGTGTTTTTCGGTCTTGGCAAGTTTAAGATGGGCAAACTTCATGCTGCCTGGGGAATTCTGGGAATTGAAGTCCATGCACCTTAAAGTTGCCAAAATTGAGAAGCATGGGTCTACACTAGAGTTTAGGATTTTCCATTCCTGTTTTATTTAGATTTTGGTGCAATTAAATAAATCAGTTGTGGTTTTCTTAACAAATAGTGATCAAAGCGATATGAACCATTACTAGACTTTTTGTGAGAAACTGAAATTAAAAGTTGATGTGGGCTTTGATTATTAGATATGGGATTATGGAAATAATGTAGACTAATGTTAATTTTAGAATAAGAGTTTGATATATTTTGTACTTATATCTGTACCAAAGAAAGTTGGAAGTCATTTTTTTCCGGTTTTCCTTCTTTTCCCTTTTTCTTTCTTACACTTTCATTTTTTTTCTTTCCTGAGCCTTTTCTTTTTTCAAATTGTTTTTTATTTGTTTATCCTTTAGCTTTTTATGTTTTTGATGTATGAAGGATCAAATATTTAGCCCCGTGATGGTGAACCTCTGGCATGGGTGCCACAGGTGGCATGCAGAGCCATCTTGCTGGGCACACAAGCTGTCAGCCAACTTACCTCCAGCTGAGTACGCACATGCAATTGCGTATGCGCAATTGCAGAGACCCAGCTGGTCTTCAGGGCTCCACTGTGCATGTGCGCAATTGCAGCAGGAAATCCAGCTGGTCTTCAGAGCTCTCCTGCACATGCACACGTGATTGCTCATGTTTGCGTGAGTGCCTGCATGCAGCGTGCGTGCATTGTATGTGCAAAAGCTGCATGTAGGTGCAGATGATGCATTGTACATGCAGCAAACATGGAGGAGCTGCACACAAGTGTAGATAGCATGTGCAAAGCACGTAATTTTCGGCACTTGGTAAGTAAAAGGTTCACTATCACTGATTTAGCCATTATAATTCTACATTCCTTATTTACAGAAATCATATCAAAATTTAGAATGAAATCCACTGGGAGCCATCTCATCTAAGGTAGGCTCTGAGACCCTCTAACCAAAAAGTATTTATTGATAGAAGAAAATATTTGTAGCTCAGGGTTGAACTGTGGGGTCCTTGGTGCTCTCTGAGCTTGATGGTTTTCTTGAAGATGTTTCATTACCAAACTAGATAATATCATCAGTACTAGAAGGAAATAGAGTTTGCTTTTATTTTCATATACCAGTGGCTTACTCTGTCAGTGTTGATCAGTTGCTTCACAAACAGTGTTTTGATTGGTGCCAGGTCTCTACAGCCTCAGGCAGAGAAGGGCTATTCTGCACCCCTCCCTCAAATGTTCTTTAAAATACAGCATTTCTCAGCATTCCTTTAGGAACCTCCAACATGCAAACTGTGGTTACTCATCCTAAAATGAATCCTCTCTACCTGGAGCTTCAAAATTTGTTGTTTGCTAGGAAGATGTGTAGCTACATTTAGTCAGTCTATATTTAGTGTACATCTGACTTTGTGGATATTTCTTGATAACCAAACAAAAGTGTATTTTCTGTGCAGTTCACACCAGCGGTGGAATTCAGTTTTTTTTACTACCAGTTCTGTGGGCGTGGCTTGGTGGGCATGGCTGGGGGGGTCATGTGACTAGGTGGGCAGTTTCTGTAAGCAGGGCAATAAATATTAGGCTAGAAACAACACCAGAATGTTTTTTTTCCTGCCTTCCT
>JAEANM010009225.1:0-16496 GCA_017656035.1 Myanophis thanlyinensis
AATCTTTTGGGTCGTTAGTGTAATCTTCTGGGTCGTTAATGTAATCTTCTGGGTCGTTTGTGTTTTGATTTCTTTTCTCTTGAATTGTGACAGCTTGGGTGATGTTCTGGGGGGATGATTGTGATGTAGCATTCTGGGCTTTGGTCTGGCTTCTGGTTTTTACAGTGTTTTTAACACAGCAAGAACACAGACCCAGACCTCAAACCAGATAAATACCAGAACAAACCAGAATAAATAAATTATTCAGGACCATGATAATAATTTATAAATACCAGAATAAAAGTCTCCCTTGAAGTAAGCTAGATTCTTGATAACTCGTTCTTTCAAACTGAACAGTTTTGTGGTATACATGTTTTATTTAAAAACCTTTTTGTGTTATGATTAAGCACAAAATGAACTTAAAACTTCTTTCTATTTTTCCTACCTGTTGCAAAATGATATAACGTTCACGAAACAATTCTGCTTTATCCCTGGCAGAGCCAAATAAATTAGGTGCAGAGTGGTCGGTCATAGAAAGGCTGAAATAAATTTAGGTTAAAAAATGTATTTTAAAAAGGAAATAAAACAGTTTAAAATAACTGTTCCTTATAAAGGAATAGGAAATTAATTTTACATAACTTTAAAATGTGAAAATAGCTAAAATTCAAACTGTTTAACAATTATATAATCAAAACTTACGGAAGAAACTTCTTTCGTTCAGAATTGTAAATATATCGTGGAATATCAAAAGCGCCAATAATGTTGAAAATATGTTCTCTGCAATAAAAATACATATCCTTTGAAAAATTCTACCCTAGAATAACTCTGTTTTTACATGTATAAATAAATTATTTTGTATTCTGTTTTAAATAGTTACTATTTCAACTAATTTTAAAGTAATTATATAGCTCTCTGGTAAATTAAAGAGTAATTTATTTGGTCCTTTTGCCAGCTCAGGAAATGACCCCAGACTCAGTCTTTGTAGCATCTTAAAAACATTTAAACCTAGATGTAACATAGCACCATACTTGTTATATTGTAGAATCTATTATAAGCTACAGTCTCCTGAGCAAACAAAATCATTTGTAGTACAAAACAAGCACATTTGCATTCAAGAAGTTATACAGATTCTTCTAAAACAGCTTCCTTTTAAAATACTATCTATACTCCCTGGTTTAAGCCATAATGTACTAGACGTATCATATTAATATTAAACATTTTAATGTTAAAACTCTCTAGGTCTATTCACCAAAGAAAATATAGATACCAATGGGGGAAACAGACACAGGGCAATTAACAATGTGATTGCAAAAAACAAAAACCACTCCTGGTGGTATTTGTTTTAAAATAAAGGAGGCTAACATACATTGTTTCATCTATTGATCTGCTGCACTCCAAGACTGCTGCTTCCACCATGGATCTTTCAATCATGTTGCATGACACTGAAAAGAACATTCCAAAATATTGAAGTGGTAGTCTTTGCAATTAGAGATAGAAAAATAATTTTAAATTGTATTAAATCTCTTCAATCATGATAGAATTGCAAACGTTTAGAAGACGTGACTTCAATATTCAAAATGAAGTTATACATATAGGATACCTTAATCAAGGAACTTCCAAAGAGAAAACAACACCCACGCCAATACTGGCAGGACAAGCTACTATATATAAACAGAGAGCAGTCCCTTCTGAAAGGATCAGAAGATTTGGCTCTGCCAACTGGTCTGGGGCCCCATAAGGGGATGTGTCATTCTGGAGGTGATTAGGGACTAAGACCCCATCTTCTTCCTGGGTGATCTTACTCTCTTCTTTCCCGTTTTATCAATTTTAAATCAATTTTTGTGCTAATACTAGTTCTAAGGTTTTGTCTGTTTTTATGATTATAGGTCGTCTAGAGTCACCTCTAAGCATATAAATTTAATAATAAAATAAAATAAACTTGTATTCTGCTCAATGGTTTATCTGGTTGCCTTGTTCTTGATTTATCTGGGTGTTGGCTGCTGGAGAGGATGTGTACTGGTCTTTTTGTTTCCTTCTTAGAGTTTTTATTGTCTCTTGAATGTTGTGTAAATATGGCTTCTTTCTATTGATGGCTGAATTGTTTTCATGCCAAGTTTCTAGGAAATCCTTAACATTTCTGGATTTAGATTAGTCTCTAGAATGTTTACAGTTTCTCAGAAATTGTGATTGAATTGTGAGATTCAGGAGTTTTCATCACATTTTCTGACTGCTTGTTAGTGCTCATGGATGCATACAAATCATATAAAACCTTCCAGAAAATCTGAAATATGCAATAGCCCAAGGGGGGGTGGGGAAATCAGATGTCATATGCAGTATACAATATAAGAATTGTTATAGCTCCTATGTAGGGCAGACAAGCCAACAGATTCAATATGAGATATACACAATATACCACACATTATGATGAGCACTACAGTTCTACAGTGGTGCTTCCAATAATTAAGTTATTTTTCAAACATTAAGAAAACTTAAAATTTACTTACAAGACTGTTTTTCAACAGCATCAATTATATTTTCTATCATGTCTTCTAGTTCCACTTCATTAGTTGCTTGAAGAGCTTCTGTGAGATACTTTGTAGCCTCCCTGATTAGTAATAAATATTCAGATTACTTCCCCAAAAACTTTTTATACACTTAAGAAAAAGTAAAATGTTAATATGAATTTTTCCAGTTCAATCATCTGGAGTATTTTTCTACCCATTCAGATAAACTTAGTGTCTTTCCTAGATAATCACAGCTTAATATTCTTTACAGTAAATACGAATAATATGCTGTAGTGGTCAGATCAATTAACTGATAGAATACTAATCATGACTTTCAATTTGCAGAAAGCTTTCATAGTAGCTGTAGCTTAGAGAATGGATAGTGACCTAAAGTTGTTTCAATTTCTCAAAGATAAATGTGGGGGCATTTAGCTTATGACGGTGTTTTGTTTCACTCAACTTTCCATTAATATCTTGAAGATTATTTGTCAAGCCACAAATATAACAGGATAATTAAAAATAAGTTAGTATCGCTGCCTAGGTAACAGCTGTCCAATGCTTTCTGTTTTCAGATCTTTGTGTTTATTTGTATTTTACAAATAACTCAAGGCAGCAAATATATCCAAATATCTTTCTCCTTTTTTCCCCACAATAACTCTGAGGTGAGTTGGGCTGAGAGAATGACTGGCCCAAGGTCACCCAGCTGGCTTTCATGGCTAAGGTGAGACTAGAACTCATGGTCTCTGCTTTCTTCTAGCATGGTGCCTTAACTGCTAGACCAAACTGGTTTACAAAGAAGCGCATTCTATACAATGCTCTCACATATATAAATCGTTGTGTCCAACATTATTTAGTTCTATGTTGTGGACATTTTCTTAATGTATGGCAGTTCTCGTATATGATTATCATTTATCCATGGTTATCATGCAGAAAGTATAAACTTCTTTAAGAGATATCATTTACCTATAAGGGTACAATATATAAGTCACAGGGACTTATGATATGAAACATTTCGTTTTTGAAGCAGCATTTTTTTAAAGTGTAGGTCTTTATTTGGTTCACTGACTGAGGTCTGCCTTGAAGTTTTATAAAATATAAAAACTGGAAAATAGTTACTATATTCAAAAATATATTATCAATAACAGCATATTTGTGTTTTGCTTTTCTCCATTTGTGTTCTGCACTTTTTCTGTTACAATTCCCATTGCAACTTCAACCAACATAGTCAGCTATTAACTTTACTGCCAACATCAATAAAGATTGTAGTTTAACCCAGTGGCCCCCAACTTTTTGGACACCAGGGACCGATCCCATGATGAGAGGTTTTTTTATGGGTGGGAGAGGGCATGGTTTTGTGTACTACCTGCATCCTACAGATGGGGCTTCACTTCTTTACACAGCTCAGTTTCTGGCATGTCACGCTGGGTACTGGTCCATGGATGGGGTTGAGAACCCCTGGTTTAACATACAGATGTTGTACAGCTAGTCCTCAACTTACAACCACAATTGAGGCCAAAAATTATGTTGCTAAGTGAGACAGTTAAGTGAGTTTTGCCCCATTTTACAACCTTTCTTAACACAGTTAAGTGAATTAAGTGAACAGCTGTTAAGTTAGTAACATGATTGTTAAATGAATCTGGCTTCCTCATTGTCTTTGCTTGTCAGAAGGTAACAAAAGGTGAACACATGGCCCTGGGATACTACATCCATCATAAATATGAACCAGTTTTCAAGCATCTGCATTTTGATCATGTGACCACAAGGATGCTGCAATGGTCTTGAGAAAAATAAGTCGCTTGTCATTTTTTTCAGTGCAGTTATAACTTTGAATGGTCACTAACTGAACTGTTGTAAGTAGAGAACTACCTTGTTTGTATAACATGCTAGGGCTAGGCAATAGTTGCCATAATTTAACTTGACATGAGGTATTAGACAAAATGTGATTACTTTATAGTCAATGTATCATGTGAGTCTGGGCAACTGGTCTTTGTGAACCAGTTAAATCAGCACTGGGTAAATATGTTATGTGAATAGAACCAAGCTTTATTATGGAAAACAAAATAAGATATATTTGGAAAATTAAATCTTGAACTTCTAAATATCTTTATTACAAAATTCTTATGGTTGTGTTTACAAAAGATGTTTACCCATTTTTTACTGATCTGATTTATTCAGTGGGTCCAATTTTCAAAGATCACATAACAAAACTTATTATTTGTGCTGAGCTCAATCCACTACTACCCTATGCTATATTGTATTTAAATAGTTTGTGTCCAGTATTAATTTTAAGTGACTTATTTTTTATTAAACTGAGTATTCAAAAAGGAACTTATGCTCAGCAACATCTTGAGAGTTGCAATTAAATGAATTACTTAGAATAAGTCCATTAAGTGCAAATAAACATACTTTTATTTGTAAGTCAGTTTCTCAAACATGACTTTAAGTGAATAAGGAATTCTGGGTGTTGAAGTCCATACATCTGAAAGCTGTCCAGTTTGGGGAAACACTAAGTACTTATATACCGTATGTGATTGCTGTATTCTTTTAACTAAAAATAGTTCCTTCTGAACAGCTTTTTATTCCATCTGGTCTGTTGGACTTGCCAGTTTCTATTTTATTTTTAAATGTTTAATTTGACAGTTGGGAGCTGCCCAGTCATTGGGAGTCGGGCAACATACATTTATTACATTTGAGGAGTTATAGTTTGCATTAGCACACGTTATACTGTAAACCAAGATCAATAAGCCACAGTGGTTAAAGAAGCAAAGCAAAATAACAGATCGGTCTGATTCAGCCAACACATTAATCTGGCGTTTGATTTTGATTTTGGTTTAGCCATCGTGTTTGGTTTAGTGTCCTTACGCAGAAACAGCCATACTGTTCACTGGTATTCAGATTAAAGATTTTTGCGGATTTCTTCGTTTTTTACTACTCACGCGCGGAGGACCAAACCGTGCATTTTGAAAGCAGCGCCCACTTTACTTCTCAGCTTCTCCGCAGCCATCTTGAACGGTTCGCGCCACAAGGTGACTCCTCCTCCCGAGCTCCAGCCCACAGCGCTCCCGCCAAGCCGATGATTAAAGCAGCTCTGCGGCCGCGGTTCTTCCGTTCAGTAAAGGCAGCCTTGCCACCATTGACGGTTTTATCCCCTGATATTGTTTGACATTGCTTTTTCTGTTGTACATTAATACCCCGGTTAAAATCTAGTTTTGAATATTTTCTTCGGTTTGCTTTTTGATAATAAATTGCTATTATTTCTATTAATGTCACATAATTCCCTCTTCTACAAATCCGGTTTCAATCAAATTCTCCTGCAATCAGTTTATTGGCTGATGATGGTATCTGGAGATCACCAACCTTAGGGTCTGGATTTTAGGAGTATGGGGCAATGCAGACTTCTCCACTTCTTTTGCTTTGTCCCTTCTGTGTAAAAGTGTTAATAAATGCATTTATTTAATATGTGTTCCCTCTCTTGTTAAAAAGTTAATAAAGCAATTCATGTGCATCCAACAGAGACTCTTATCTAACCTTCCTGTGTGCCTATTGTTTGCCCAAAAGGAATAAGTGTCACTGCACACAGCTGTAAAACAAATTAACCAGGTAATTTGCTAGGCAAAACTTTGGTGGGATAATCTACAGTACAGTGTTTTTGGAAGCAGTATATGCTTTATTTCTGAGAAATTAGTTTTATTGGTCCAATTTGTTTAGTTGCCCATCCAATCCAGAAATTCTGGTAACAAAACAAAAATGATTACATTAAAATAAAAACTGAATAAACTGTGTCAAGTCTGAATATCCAACCTGAAATGCTTGAAGAAAGAAAGGATTGTTGAGAAGGACCCAACATTTTACTTCAGTTACTAAAACCCCATTTCTTCAAATTAGAAAAGCTTCACCAAGAGGTGTTTTGACAGATAAAATGTGGTCATTAGCATCTAACTATGGTGTGAATATGTCCCAGCAATCTTTTTTTCTGCCATATCCTGATGATATTGCTTTATCTTTTATCTTTGAATCAGATTTTCTTGAATCATCCCTAACCTGATTTTTCTTTAAGCAGACAATAAGCTGGACCAGTTTCACCTGAAGACAATCTGATATGTTTGGTGTCATAGTCAGCTAATCCTTAGAAGCAGAATTAACCTGACTCCTATTGTCATATTAGGCCACATACTCTCAGTACCTGGCCACATCCTGCTGGAGGAGCATGCACAAAACAAGGAGGCTCTTCCTACACCATGCAATTCCTTCCTAACCTTTTTTTATTAAGAAAAAAAAATTCAGAAGAACCTTCTTTTTAAAATAGCCTGAAAACAGCTGACAGGTAGTAGTGCTGATGGACTACTTTTAAATACAGGGTTTCTTCTATTTCTCCCCACAACTTACCCAGTACCTATCAGCTGTTTTTTAAGCTTCACTAACAGGTGGTGGAGGGAAGAGGAGCTGAGCAGTGATCTTTTTGGAAGAAAAGGCAAGGTGAAATAAGAGCTGCTGATTACAATATACACCAGTCTGATCACATGGATCAATTCAATCAGGGCTGGCAATTAGGTGCTGTGAGTTTTGCAAAACCTGAACTCGGGAGAGAGGGCGGTATATAAATTTAATAAAAGTTAAAAGTTAAAGTTAAAGATTTGACAAATAACTAAACCTTTTGGTAGAAGGTCTAGCCTTCTATCAAAACTTGTAAATCAGTGATTGGTGGATTTTTCCCTATGATGTCATGTGTAAAGAGCCTTATAAATAAGGGCACCAGTCTATGGGAGACTATCAGAAATGAGACAGTAAACTTAATATGGCAGTATAGTTTTGGGTCGACAGGTTTGTGGACAAGATTTCTGGCACCATGTTTGCAAAAACAAGTTCATCTGCAACATGCCTTCAACACAAAGTTGTCAGAATGTTTATTAGCTTATTTTTATATTGGGTATTTTGATATACTTTATGAATTAATGTGGTTCTTTGCTATTATGTTGATATATCTAATGCAGTTTTGATTTGGTATTTATACATCAAGGTACTGATATTCAGGATTAAGCGTATTTTTAATTCAAAAATACTGTATGGATCAGCAGAAATGAGTGTGTACCACAGGAGACTAATACTTAGGATCAATTAAATTTTTTCTAATGCTTAAATTCTCCCTCCCATAATCTTAAAATAATCCATGAAGATCGCCACGGGGAAAATTAGTTCACACTAGTTTTAGGAGACTATCACAATTAAAATGTACATTTTGCATCACCTGAAGTTTATTATCCAAAACAACCCAAAAACATTTGCACAGTGCTCAAAATTTTGGCTTCGATTTACTTTCTTATATGAACGAATGCATCGTGCAAATGTACGATGTATTTACTTCGTTCTTGTTTCAGCCGATTCAAATCCAAAAAACTAAGTACATAAATTGAATAGCTGCGCACTTCGAAGGATAGGAAAACGTTCGGCCGCTCCAATCTGCTCAGCCAGCGGACGCCTCCGCTCTGCCTGCGCACTTCTCTGACAACGGCAGGGGGCGATGTTAGCAACGCACCCGCGCTCGTCTGGCGTTCTAAGCGAGGGGGCGGCGGCTGTGAACGCGGTTGCTGAGGGGACGGCGACTGGTGTTACTTTGCCTCATTCCCTCCTAATCCTCCCCGCACTAAGATGGCGGCGGATCCTCCTCCTGAAGAGTTTGGCGTGGCCGAGGAACGGAGCGGGCATTGCGCCGTGGTCGATGGGAATTGTCTTTATGTGTGGGGGGGATATGTGGTAAGGAAATTAGGGTCGACGGGGAAGCCGAATGGTTGGACAAATACGTGTGGGAAAGAAAAAAAAAAGTCTCGTATTAACTGCGTAATAGAAGAAACCACGGAGGGAGGGCGAGAGAAGCAGCTCGCTTTATTCCCCCCTCCCCCTCCCCCGTGTTATTTTCAAGAGAAAGCTCGCTGTTACTCCTCCTTCGAGAGCGAAATGGGCGGGAAAGGAAAAGGGGCACGCGCCGCTTTTGGACGTGATGGGGGAGGAGGAGGTTGGGTGTTTATCTCAGCTGTTCACTTGATTGGACACTGGCGCCTCGTGAGACAGCAGCTGGCCCGCCTCCTGGAGGTTGAATTATGTACTATATTTGAGCTCCAGAATCTCGTGGCGCCTTAGAAGAAGCTTCACAACCTGATGTTGTGACAGATGGTTTGCTATAATAAACTCGCCTTTGTCTTAAAAGTGTGGCACTATTCATTTCCTTATCTGCCGGGGCAGATTTGCATGCCTATTACCAGCTATCAATTTTGGGTGTCTTGAGTTCCCACCTTGCAGATAGTCCTCCACTTCAGACCACAATTGGCACCAGAATCTCCATTGTTAAGGTTTACTCTACACCTTAGACCTTATGTCTACACCCTTATGTGTTATGAGCTACACCCAACTTCACAACTTTTAGCCAAGATTGTTAAGTGAATCACAGGGTCATTAAGCAAATCTGGCTTCCCCCATTGATTTTGCTTGTGGAAAGCCAGATGGCAAGGCTATGCGTGATCCCAGGATACTGCAGTCCAAATTTTGCCACACAAAAACTGGCTGAGAACCGGTTACCACTTTTTTTCAGAGCCATTGTAACTGAACACTTGATGGTTGTAAGTCGAGGACTGCTTGTGTACTGAATCCTTAAAAGTTTATGTCTGGAATAAACATGTTTATAATCTTACGGGTTTAAAGTCAGAGTTTATGTCTTGGCATAGTGTTAGATTAGAACCCAGCCATTCTGATATAATCAGTATCAAAAGTGAAGTAAGTGAGCACTGTGCTTCCATTGACTTGATTGGTTTCTATGCCAAATGACTGGCTGTGGTCAAGACAATAACTGCATCTCCAAGCAAATGAGAGTATCAAATTATCTCAATCCCATTTGGAGATGAATACTATGATTAATTGGTGACATATCACATTCTTTGTGACTGTCAGTTGGAGCTGCCTTGACTTGGTCTCCTGTTTTATGATGATGTAAGCTAATCTCTTGTCCGCTTAATTTCAATTACTTCTAGTCTTGAGATATTGAGAATATGGTGTGATGGGAGGAGATCTGAGGTCTGTCATTTGCTTATTTAGGTGTTAACAGTCAGGATAGCTAAATCTTATCTATGGCTTATAGATGAGATGATCAGTATGGCTAGGATGTGCTTCTCCCATTTGAACAAGCTACTCATGACCAAACTATCAAACCACCAGGCTTTTCCTGCCCTTCAAAAAAAAAGGAAAATAAAATCTCTATTTTAATAAAATCCCCTAAAATAAATATATTGCCTTTATTATTATAATTTCATTGCAAAGGATTTCCTTTGTTGTTTTCATGAGCATTATTTTGTTAGAGTTACTTTGGAATAAGGACATCTATTACCATCATTATTGGGTTTTGGTGTTCTGGAAATGGCAAAATATTTAAACATACAGGACCACTAATGATAACAGGTGCCAATGCAAAGCTTTTTATATTTATGGGATAAATGTCCTAGTTCTGGGATATTGGCAATATTTGCAGTGAGATTATGATAATTTTCAACATTCTTTATATACCACTTTTCTGTCAACATTTAACTCTTGCATAAATTATATGATAAATATACTAGGTACATTTAAAATGTGCTAAGATCTGCAGGGTCACTTTCTGTTTTTTTCACTGATCTGCCACTTGAAATTTCCTTTTGAACAAAAGTAAATGAATGGTACATTGAGTTATGCTATTAACTGATAGTAAATAAAGGGAAAATAATGTGTGTGCTTTATGATTACTAAAACAATGCTCCACCAGTCAAGTTATCCATTATAGTGCTAGAATTTGAAATGGAAAGTATTCAGAAATACATGTGGCTTTTTGAAAATAAGAATTATGTCTGAAACTACTTTTTTTTCTGCATAGTCTATTGAAGAAAATGAAGTTTATTTACCAAATGATGAACTTTGGATCTATGAAATTGACAGTGGATTATGGTAAGTTACATTATTTACTGTATTGTTAATTTATCAAAAAGTAGTTTATACAATAAACGTTGAAATTACTATTTTAGCTAAATAAGCTTTTTACATCCTTTAAATTAATTTAGCATTGAAAAAGAAATATGGTCTTAAGGCTAGACTTCCATATTAAAATACATTGAAATATGACTGGCTGGTTCTAGATTTTGCTATCACAGCAAGTATAATTTATGGTTCAGTATTTTGTGAAAATTCGGGTAACTTGATTAACTGGCGAAACTAATCCTAGATTTCCTACATTGTATAAAAAAGCCCTATTAATTTTAATGTGATTTTAATGCATTTGGAAACAGATATAAGTGATAATTCTTTCTCTTCTGAAAGGCTATTGTAACTAGAAGGTTCTGTTCTCATTTAGGAATGAGTCAGAGAATCTTGGGCTAGCCAGCAAAAATTTTGCTATTGTTTCCAATGTATTTATCTGATTGTGATGAAATATTCCCCCCAATTTACTTATACCTTATGTTGCTTAAAAATAATGATATGCATCATGTTGGGGAGTACTAACATGGAGGGACTGAAAGAGAATTACATAGATTGAGGTAGGTAACATTTTTCTGCAAAATTATTAAGAATTATTTAGAAGTACTGAAAGTATTCTTTTATCTGTTTCTCATGTTCTGTGAGCAAACTTTAAGTATATTCTGTATTGCCTGAATTGCAGGTCAATGCATCTAATGGAAGGCGAGTTACCTCCATCTATGTCTGGAAGCTGTGGAGCGTGCATTAATGGGAAGCTCTATATTTTTGGAGGATTTGATAACAAAGGATACAGCAATCGGGTACTGGATTCCTTTCTTTGTTAAAAACTTTCCCAACAGAATAAGAAATTTCTTAAATAGTGAAAAATATGGTTCAATTTGTTTAAAACTGAACTGTATCTTTTTATATATTTATAATTATTCCAAGTTTTTATGTATTAAGCTTTTTGTGTTTCACATTTATGTTTTTATGGTTCAGTGTTGTAGCTATATTAAAATGTAAAACTTGGTAGTAGTAAGAATTTATATAGATCAAGAAATATCGATAATAAGATCTGAATTTGGGATTTTTCACAGATAGAGCTTATGAGACTAATCAGCACCTATATAATAATTTTGGGATATCTAGGTGCTTGAATACCTCATATGGCATAGTTTATTTTTCATTGGACAATAGAACCTTTCTTATACTGTATATGACATAAATGCTGTATGGGAAATAAAAACATGTCTCACAGAATAAATATATTTAGCATTGTTAATTCTTGTATGCTATATGTAAGTATTAACAATGTTAATTATATCTTGATACCACTTCCAGGTGAATGATGATCGAAAGAGCTACTATTTGATAGTAGTGGGACTTTATTGACAAATATGTTTAGGAGTAGTGAGCCAGTGTGGTGTAGTAGTTAAGGCATCAGATACAACACCAGCTGGGTGAACTTGAGCTGGTCACTCTTTCAGCCCTAGGAAGGAGGCAATGGCAAAGCACTTCTGAAAAACCTTGCAAAGAAAACTTCAGGGACTTGTCCAGACAATGTTAGAGGATCATGATTGAACAGAAGAAAAAAATATTTAGAAGTATCATAAAAATTTCTAAGGTTTTAACCTAAGGCCTTTTAAGGTCATCAGGTCTTCATATTTTAAATTAGAATGTATTAGTTGGGATATCTTGGTTTCACTAATATTACTTGGAACACCAGTTACTTTTTTCTGTAGGTCCATGCAATGAGGAGGAGGAAAATTTAGTTTCCAATATCTTTTTTTTCTGAAAACTGTGGGTATTAAATTTGCAGTTAGTTTCACTTCAGTGGAACTACTAAGCATTTTCTTTACCAGAATTTGGCCTGAAAGGGAGCATCAGTTCAAAAACAGATAGTAATTTCAGTTAGAAAATGCCTGAATGTTGCTAGCACAAGAGTTTATTTAAATATTGTAAATAAGAGAATATAATCCTTTTCATTAAAATAGTAATGAAATATTGATTTTTCTATTCACTATCTTTTTTCCATTAGCACTTATGTTTATAGAATAATATATATTTACAGTATTCTAATTTCCTTTAAAGCTCTATCTAGTTAATTTGAGAACAAAAAATGGAATTTATGTATGGAAGCAAATCACAGACTTTAAAGGTCAGCCTCCTACACCACGTGACAAGCTTGCTTGCTGGGTATATAAAGACAGGTAATTCCATAAATTATGTCATAAATGGGGAGGAAAGTGATAGCTAATGAAAAAATAACTGGTAACTTAATGACTTGTTAACATCAGTGGGATACACTAGTATGAACAACACATAATTAAATAATAATAGGCTGTAATTAGGATTTTTTTAAAAGATAAAATGTTTTTAATATTGAATTTGTTTTTCTCGATATTGCTAGTGCATTGCTGACAGAAAAGTAGTATACTTCGAATGTCCTTATCTATGTAGAGTTAGAAATACATATAAGGCAAATAAATTATTACCAGGTGACATTTGAGAAGCATTGTGGAAAATGAAAGGGCAGAACTGTAGTATTCTTAGGATTATTGCTGAGAAATTAATTAGTACTTTTGATTCCAATTATTTCAGGTTAATCTATTTTGGTGGTTATGGCTGCAGGAAACAAAATGAGCTAAGTGACTGTTTTGATGTTCATGATGCATTTTGGGTAAGATAAGATTTAATTCCAAGCAAAAAATGGCAACTGATTTATCATTAGTGTTTTTATTGTACTTTTTTGTTATTGTTACTACTACTTTTACTGTCTTTTACTTTTTTTTAGGAAGGTCAAATATTCTGGGGATGGCACAATGATGTTCATATTTTTGATACAAGTACTCAAACTTGGTATCAGCCAAAAATTAAAGTAAGTGTTGTAATTCTGTGTATAGATATAGCCAGGTGCATTGGTAACACAACATTATATTTGTTATAGGCATATTCTGATTACTGTTATTTCTCTTACTTGCAGCGTGGAATTGCACCCCAGCCTCGAGCAGCTCACTCATGTGCAGTCATAGGAAACACAGGCTATGTTTTTGGAGGACGGGTTTTGGTTTGTACTCAGTGCCCACTTATTTTTTTATGAGGATGCTTTAGTGCAAGAAAGGAAAAAATATTTTTGAAGTAATAAGAGACTGTTAAAATATTGCTATGAGAAATTTTTCCTCCTCAATTTCCTCTGGCTGTAGCTTGATTCCAAAATTTAGTCATCAAAGACTTAAGAAGGTTTATTGAAGAATAGGCAAGTAGAACGTTCACTATATTAAATGAGACTGTGGTCCATCTAGTGTAATTTTACGTGTAGAGCTGTCCTGCAGCTGCTAAGTGGGTTTAAAGTGTTCCTGCTGCTCATTCTGGATAATGGCAGCAAGAAATCATGCAGCAGAAAAGGAAGGAGTTGAAAGGCTTCAACTGAGAAAGATGAAGCCCTTCAGTTCAAAACCATAAATTCTAAAATACTTTACCTATTTGTTCTGAAAAATACCGTAAATGGAATTTGACCACACATACACGCTAGTCTAGTAGGAATTAGTTGAGTTGGTGTGAATTGTCATTTGGTTCTTTGTGCTGAACAGTTTGATTTGGTTGAAAATTAAATCACATAATCCAAATGAGCATAACAGAATGGAAGTAGTGTGAGGACAGTTATATAACGACACTATTTCTTTTTTTCATGTTAACCATAATATGCATAATCTCAATTGATACAGTTAGATAAATTTTCTTACATGAGGAATTTGTAAACTGAAATTGATGCTATATTTTATTTTAAAATAAAATGGATGTTATATTTTTTAAATAGCAAACAAGGATGAATGATTTACATTCTCTGAATTTAGACACCTGGATTTGGTCAGGAAAGTAAGTTTTTTTCTTTGATGTTTATTCTGTTGTACATTAATACCCTGGTTAAAATCAATTTAGTTTTGAACATTTTCTTGGGGTTTGCTTTTTGATAATAAATTGCTATTATTACTATTAATGTCACATAATTTTGGGGGGTAATAAGCAAATTTATAATTTATATATAGGTTTTTTTCATGTTATGGATGAAATTTTCAGTGGATAAAAAACCAACTTAATTATAAATGCAAAAGCACTTAAGGTTAAGTTCCTCTCTCACAATATCAAGGACTGATTTTGCTATGAGCCATCCTTTTGCTGTTATAGATTGCTTTAATTTAAAATAAAGGTTTTATTTTTAAATTTTAAAGTGAAGAAAATATCTAGGTCAACAAAGCTTATTTTAGGATTTTATTAAATTAAAGGATTTCTTAGATGAAGCTTCTAAGAACTTTTACAGACAAATGAAGAGATTTATTTTTAGTTATTCATTAGATTGTCAGGCTGACAATTTGTATTAACCATCATATATAGATTGAGTTGGATACAATATGGATGGTAAATAAGTTTCTTAAATAAATATATAAATAAATGAAGAGAAACGTGTGCATGTGTGTTAGGTGTAAGTTGCAGATTAGAAATTGATGATTAAAACATGGCCCCTTGTTTTCTGATTTAGTTGAATTGTCAACCAAAGAAGGCTCAGAGGAGTCCTTGAATCCTAGTTGTTTCATATTTTGAATTTATACAACTCAGTTCCAGCAGTTAATGAAATAAACAATTTATATGACATAAGCTGCCTTAAGAAATATTTCCTCATACCCATCCCCCATCCCCCATGCTAGGTGATGTAATTCAATAATTATTTGGGATTTGTTTGTTTGAATTATATAAGCAGTTGTGCTTTTGGTTGCTCTTCTACTTAGAATTGCTACAAATGGAGAAACACCACGAGACAGATCATGGCACACGTTGACTCCTGTGGCAGATGGGAAACTTTTCCTGTTTGGTGGGCTGAGTTCAGACAATGTACCCTTAAGTAAGTAGTTGTCCTGAAATGTTGAGATTGTGATGAAGATACAGCTAGTATTTGAGTAACGGTGGTAATTGGGACTGGGATTGCCATCATTAAGTGATGCATTTATAAAGTGCAATGTCATGTGGCTGCACTGCTTGGCAATAGCAGTCACAATTATTGTTGTAGTCCCAAGATGCACAGGTCCTTAAGTGGGAACAAGGAGAATCCCGGATAGGGATTGGGCCTCTACTAAATTTTTCCCCCCAATGGGTTTTTAATCCGGATTTTTTAGTTCAGGCTTACGGAGGGGGTTGTCTTGTCGGGGGGTGGGGGGTCTTTTGTTTGAAGCTAAGACCGGGCCGAGGGCTGGGCACATTGGAGAGGATTGGAGGGTTGGGGGTTCGGGTCAAGGAAGGGGGGACTGTTCTGGGGGACAGGTGCAACATATCAGCACGGTCGGTGGGAGGGCAACTATGGCGGGTATAGGGGGCCGTATCAGGTTCGGGGAGTGCGCCCTTGTTGCTTCTATACGGTGGCACGCTCCGACCCCCAAATTACCTCCCGTTCCCCGGGTGGTCAGTGTTCTCGGTCCTGGGGTCTTCGGCTGATGCTATGCAACGCCAGGTCCATTGTCAACAAGGCCCCCCTCATTCATGACCTGTTTCAAGAGGGGGAAGCAGATCTGGCGGGCATTACTGAGAACTGAGTGGGCCCGGAGTGGGTGTCCCTCTGGTTGAACTTTGCCCACCTGGGTTCCGAGTTTTTCATCAGCCGAGGACCCAGGGCAGGGGTGGTGGGGTGGCGATGGTCATCAAGGAGGTTCTATGTCCTAGGGAAGTCACTGTTCCGCAGATATCCGGATGTGAGTCTCTTTTTGTGAGGTGGGGTTCTATGGTTCAGGTGGGCCTTCTACTCACATACCCGGCTCCCTGCCATGTGACGTTGGCCCTGCCTGGGCTCCTCGAGGTCATAGCCGGCTTGGCGGTGGAGACCCCCAGACTTCTGGTTATGTGGGACTTCAACTTCCCTCTGCCGGCTTGGCCTCAGGGATGGCTCAGGAGTTCCTGGCTTCCATGACAGCCATGGGCATGGCCCAAGTAATTCGGGACCCCACTCACATGGGAGGTCACATTCTGGACTTAGTTTTTGTCTCGGAGCAGTGGCAGAGT
>JAEANM010009226.1:0-10306 GCA_017656035.1 Myanophis thanlyinensis
GCCATCCCGACAGCCAATCAGCTGTCGGGTCGTTCGTACAAGATGGCGGACCGGTGTGTAGACTCCGGCCGCGCATGTGTGATATACAACAGCCCTGATGACATGAGTTCGACACCCCTGTTCTACACCATTTTAACTGAAGATACAATTTAGATGGGATGAATTGGAAGGAGTGATAATCATGTTTAAATAATAGAGTTCTCAAAATGGTTATGGTACTGTGATTTTAATGCTGCATGTATCAAATATCCTTGGTTCCTCCTTATCTGGATTTTTCTGCTCAACTCCTGATTGCTTTCTGTTGTCTTAGCAGTTTTGTCACCAATCTAGTCCTGTCTCACCAGCAGTCCACGTGCTGATCTCAACAGGATCTTTTCATAGATTATGGATGGAAAGAAGTCCAAGCAAAGCACTGCAGTCATATGTCAAACGTGTGCTGCTAGAACTGACATGCTCTGGGCAGAATGGTAATCCTTTGCTGAAGTCAATAGCCTTGGCAATTCCGGCACTCAGTTTGGTGCTTGAAATCTAAGAGCTTTTGTGGATTTGACAGAATGATCAGGAACTGCCTAAGGTCCAAGGACACTCTGTGCTCACCTGTGTTGTGTTAACATTCCCCTGCCCTAATCTAACACTTTGAGCCCCATAGGTCTGGCTCATTCTGTCAGGTGTAACCGTAGAAGCCCTCTGGGCTGTGCTGGAATTGCCCAAGCATTTCTGTGCCCTTTCTTCTACAACAAATCTTGTTAGTAGAGAGCCTGCCTGGGCTCCTAGCAATGCTGCCTTGTCAGCTTTCTGGCATATAAAAGAAGTATTTGTAGATTAGTGCTGGAAAAACTATACATAGTAAATATATATTTTTGACAGTTCCTGGGTTTAACGAAAGAGGTAGAGATAAACTTGCTTCAGATTCAAGCAAAGCATCCTCTGCATAATCTTAGCCTTTGGGGACCATCCTATAATATCACAAGATAAAACTGACTGCTTGTATTGGGGTTTTGTCAACAATATGCAAGAATTTGGATTCTTCTGAAGATAAAGTGACTACAGTATGATGAGCCTATACTATTGATGCTTTCTAAGGTCAGATCTAGAAAAAACATTGAAGTTACAAATCTGGCAGAATTTAATCCAAACTTATCAGTGCAGGTAATGCTCAATTTACGACCACAATTGACCCCAAAATTTCTGTCACTAAGCGAGACATTTATTGAGCGAATTTTGCCCCATTTTACAATCTTTATTGCTGCATTTGTTAAGTGAATCATGGCAGTTCTTAAGTTCAGAAGATGATTGTTAAGTGAATCTGGCTTCCCCATTGACTTTGCTTGTTAGAAGGTCACAAAAGGGGATTGCATGATCCCAGAATACTGCAATTGTGATAAATATGAGCCGGTTTGCCAAACATCTGAATTTTGTTCATGTGACCCTGGGAATGGTGTCAGGAACAACCTGTACTTTGGGATAGTGCATCAAGCATTTTTTGCCACATCGAAATATCTGGGGGATGATGGCATCTTGCAGATGCCTCTAGGCAGTCATGTGCTAGTAAATATTTAGCAACCAGCTCTCTGGAAAAAAAATCCCCAATGCCTCTAGACCTCATTAACACAGCTGGCTCCATTGCTGCCACATGCAGCGTTGCTAGTCATCAAGCAGCTGATTGGTGTACCAGCTTTCATGGTTCAAGTCAATTATGAACTGGCTTGCAAAATCCCAGTTAATTTAACCATCAACTCTCATAAACCAGTATGAGCCACGATGTGCTGCTGATGTGACAAGTCACGAAGGCAAGTGTTACCTTCAAATGTTGGTGACAATACAAACCATACTAATAGCCTCCCCCAAAAACTGTGTTTGACCATTTGCTACTGTAGGATCCGAAGCTCCCAGATTCTCATAAGACAGGTTCTCATTATTTGAGAATCTGCAGACAATTTTTGTGCAAAAGAGATAGTTTCATTATAAAATATTTCTAGGTCTAGCATGTACTGGCGGATTAAATCAGGGCAATCTTTTGAATGTGTGCTTTAAAAATGTGTTTGTTTAATTTATATCCACTTTTCCATGTGAGGAAATACTAGACATACTCAACAAAGTTAAGAAAAAAAGAAAACAGCCTTCCTGCTTATTGTTACATTCCAAGAGTATTGTCAGTTGTACAAACGTATTGGCTATTTTTCTGACAATATTACTTTTTCTTAATACGGCTGATTTCCCTCTCACTTGTAAAGACAATAATCCTGAAGTTCTAGAATGAGAACCTAGAACATTACTTTGTAATGAATCAGATCCATGGGAGCAGTAGTGAAATCCAATTTTTTTTACTACCGGTTCTGTGGGCGTGGCTTGGTGGGCATGGAAGGGGGGTTCTTGTGACTGAGTGGGCAGTTTCTGTAAACAGGGCAATAAAGATTAGGCTAGAAACAACACCAGGATGGTTTTTTTCCTGCCTTCCTTACAGGATTAACCCTGTGAAGTAGAAAAAAACAAAAGGAGATTTCTTCTAACAACTGGTTCTCCAAACTGCTTAGAAAATTTTCTACCGGTTCTAGTGAACCTGCTAGGACCTGCTGAATTTCACCTCTGCATGGGAGCCATTTAGCCCAATATTGTTTTTGCTAAAGGGCAGGAAGTCTTTAGGCTAGAATTTTTCCAAGGTCTGCTCAGAAAGGCAAGAATGCAACCCAGAACTTTTTGTGTGCAAAACAGATGGTGTCTTATCAAAACTACAGCACAGCTGTAGTTTGTTTTTCCACCCGAAATCTTGGTCAAAACTTCAATGGAGATTAGCACTGGATTCTGAGAGCACATCTGGCCAGTTGTTTTCCTTCAATCTGTGAGGAGGTACAACACTGTGCCTGCCTAACGTGTTCTACTTCAACAGTTGATCTCTGCTTTAGTAACAAGACAGGCCAGTGGTGGCGGCCCAGAAAGCTTTAATCATGTGGAATGTGTTACGGAAATTAATGGGTGGATTTTCTGTCGGCAGGACAAATATTCACTTCTTCTCTTCCTAATGCAACATATGTCTAAGGCTGAAGGTGGAGAAGTGAGTGATAGAACTTTATCAGTGGAGTGAAGGGGGAGGGTTCTGACCCTGTTGTACTGAGAAGCCCCTATTCACACCAGGGATTAAGCGTGGCTACCTCACTCATCATGTGAATGATCTGTTGATTATCTCACCCTCTTATTCAGTGGTGGGCTGCAAATTTTTAAACAACTGGTTCTGTGTCCTAATGCTGGGTGGGTGTGGCTGGTGGGCGTGGCTGGGTGGCTATGACTGGGTGGGCATGTGACTGGGTGGGCATGTGACTGGGTGGGCATGTGACTGGGTGGGCATGTGACTGGGTGGGTGTGGCCAATTCGATGTCACATCAAGGAGTGTTTCACCTCACCCACCCTCTCATGACCGTGGGGATGGTACAACAGTCATGCAAAAATGGTCATAAATCACTTTTTTCAGTGCCATTGTAACTTTGAACGGTCACTAAATGAACTGCTGCAAGTCAAGGATTACCTGTCCAAAAATACAAAAAGCTTCTTTGCTTTCAAAAAGGTGCCCTAAATACCAGTCATTAGATTAGAAATGGAGGACTACATGCTGAAAATCAAGGAGTCACAGCTGTCATAGAAACCTAAACCATTCTGTCTGAATACCTTCCTTTTCCTCAGCAATACCTACAACCCGGAGTTACAAATTAGGCAGGGTGCCAGAGCACATTGAGGCATTCAAATAGTTAAAACACAGCCAACTCTTACTCATAAAGTGAAACCCTTTAGCAGAGAGGTCATTTAAGGCTCTCCAGGAAGTAGGTGGGCATATTTGGGCTACAGAATGCTAAAGAGCTAAAGAGACAAATTAACAGCTTGAGTGAGGGCTAATCCCATTCTGCCTTTGTTCAGACATGTGCCTTGGCCACTTAGAAGCAATGCAAGAGTCTCCTGTCCCAAAGGTGCTTTTTCAGAAGGCAACTGGACTTTCTAGGAACCAGGAAAGTCCAGCTGCATCTTGAAAAAAGCACCTTTGGGACAACCACGGCCTGGATAACTGAAGAATCCCCATAAACAAGAGACTCCTGTGCTCAATGAACTGACAAAGCACAGTTTCCCACCTGGGAAAAGCAATCATTAGATCCATTTGCATCACTTAAAGATACCAGCTGGTCTCATTCACCTCACAAGATATCCTAAAGTAACCATCCAGATTTAAGGAAAAGCCACATGCCCTCAGAAAGGCAGTAAAAAAACCTCAGTCAGAATGCCAAAAAACTGAGGGTGGGGAGGGGGGGAGAGAGATTCCAGAGAAACTCAGCTTCTCAGCTGCTTTTTCAGCTTTTCAAATCCCTACAGACAGAAAGTCTGGGCAGCTGTTACAATGTAACAAAGCTTAACCCAGAGGCAGTTTCTGAAAACACTTAAAGCAGCAGGGGCGGCAATTAAGATAAGGATTAGGCTAGAAATACAGACATATGTTTGCTTTCTGTGTTACCTTCAGAATTAGCCCTGTAAAGTAGGAAAAGATTTCTTCCAACAAGCGGTTCTTAAATTAACATACGGTTCTAGAGAACCGGTGCGAACCAGTAGCAGCCCACCTCTGCTCTTGCTCTATCCCTTGCTCTTTTATCCCCTCTGCCAGTCCCTTTCTCACTGGCATGTCTCCTGCACGTAGCCATCCATCCCTTTCTCCCTCATTCATCCTTCTCTCTTGCCTTCTATCGCTCCATCTCTACTATTTTTCTGCTCTGTCACCTGCTCGCTTCGTTGCTGGCTTGCTCCATTGTCTGCTCTATCATGTGTTCCCTTATGGATTTAATCAAGCTCATTGTGGACTCTCTCGCACTTGTTCCTCTGCTGCTCATTGCCTCATTGTTCTCTTTGTGGCACGTGCCATTACCCACTTGTTTTTCTGATTCATTCTTTTCTCCCTTTCTCTATCACTTACTCTTTTCACCTGCTCTTATTGTCTTATATTGTTCTGTTGCTTTCACTCTCTCTTGACTTTGCCTGTCTCTTCATTGCTGTCTGGTCTTTGCTCATTGCTCATTGTTGCTTGTCTGCCTCTAGCACCCTCTCTTTCACTCATCTACCTTCCTAATCCTTCTGTTCTTCTCCCGGATCTCACTGTCCTGTTCTCTCTTGCTGTCAAAAAAAAGAACAGGATTGGGGGCTACTGACAGGTCCTGGCAGGGGGATTTCCTGGCTTCAGCCAATGCTGTTCTGCTCTGCAAGCTGTGCAGTTGGGGCATTGGTCTGTCCACACAGTTAAGAAGTCTGTACAAGTGCTTAAGAGCAGTTCATTTCAGGTGTCTGCTCTCTCCCACTGTCATGGCAGCCCAACCTTGCCACATCATCACACAAATGCTGCCATTGTACCAAAAATCATGCACAGGACAAAGCTGGTGTTGGGACAAGATGGAAGATGCTATTTTAAACATCAGATTAGATGCATATGAAGTTACAGAGAGAAGAGAATCCTTATAGCTCAGGGTTGAACTATGGGTTCCTTGGTACTCTCTGAGCTTGGTGCTTTCCTTGTAGACATTTCATTACCAAACTAGGTAACACCATCAGTGCTAAACTTCTGCAAGAAAACCACCAAGCTCAGAGAGCATGAAGAACCCCCACAATGTGAAGTTAGGAAGGCTCACCTATGGTCTGAGGATGAGACAAAGGATGCATCATGGAGACATGCTCTTGTTGAATGGTCAGGCAAGTATTTTCAAGCCCAGGATGGGTGAGAGCAATCTGAAATAATGTCTTGCAATGAACAGAAGGATGTTTTGATTAGATGTAGAGGTTAGTTTTACATGGTTAATTAGGCATTGTTGTGCTTGCTAATGCAATACAACTTTTGCATTGCTTAGTTTCAACTGTAGAAATGTCTCCAAATGTTCCCAGAACTGCAGATTCTGTAGGATGTAAAATATCACCTGTGATCTACTGTTTCTGATAGATGTGTGCAGGACAGTTATGCCTGACATTGTACAGTATACTAAATTTATCCCTCTCCTTTTCAGTTGGTAAACTAGGATCCAGGAATGGCCAGTTGGAGGGAAACAAGTTTAATCGGGACTTCTTATATTACTGAATAATAGGAAATGAGCCTATGTTGGACTGTAGCTTTTCCCTGCTCCAGAAACTTTCCTTAGTTTTACTCATTAAGAACCAAAGGGCAGAGGAGTAATATACTGTAAATCAGGGGTGTCAAACTCAATTTCATTGAGGGCCACATCAGGTTGTGTTTGACCTCAGGGGGGCTGGGGGGGGGCATGGCCAGGATGGGCATGGCTAGGTTGATGCCATTCATGTCGGGGGTGCCTGTGGTGGCTTGAGCACTTTGTCACCAAAAGACTTTGACAGCTTTCTGCAACCCTCTGCCAGCAAAAACGGAGCCCGGGAGGATTGCGTGTGACCCTCCCGAGCTCCGATTTCCCTGGCAGAAGCACAGTGGACTACTCCTTTGTTGTTTTCAGAGCGGCCTGGTAGGCCACATCTAAGAACCCCATGGGCTACAAGTGGCCCTCGGGCCTTGAGTTTGATACCCCTGCTGTAAATTGTCAATGTATCTCTCCATCCATCCATCCATTCTGAGCTCAAACTACTTTGTCACCTGATTTATCAAAAATGATAGACTGACTGGACTCCTGAATGGCAAACAGGTTTGCCAATAGAAACACATTCCTTAGCAACAGCACTAGCACTTAGACTTATATACTGTTTCCTAGTGCCTTGCAGCCCTCTCTAAGCAGTTTACAAAGACAGCATATTTTCCCCAACAATCCGGCACCCCATTTTACCAACCTTGGAAAGATGGAAGTTTAAGTGAACCTTGAGACGGTGCTGGCAGTCGGCAGAATTAGCCTGCAATCCTGCATTCTTATCACTGTGCCACTACAACATTCCTCAGTTGCATCCTCTTCAGACCATTTTCATGTACTTATGCAAGCATGACTTTTGCCTGAAGTATTGGAAAACTTCAGCTTGTCTAAAATACTGGTTTGGAACTGCAGTTCTCCCCACCCCTTGTTTCCTCCTGATTATTCATACAATTCTTTTCCTTTCAGCACGCCTAGCTAGCGAGGGATGAAATCTCCCTGTTGTCACATTGACAAGGGCTGCAATACAAGTAGGAGGAAACTTTAAACATGCTCACAACCTTACTCAGAAAATTGGCAATCCCTCCCTTAATTAACGCTGGCAGTAAACTTTCATGGCTTAAGTGAACTTATTATAGCTAGATTGTACGTGGGTCTATGTGCTACAAAAAAAATGTGGAGAGTGATCCAATCTGATAAAGTATCAAATTATGCTTAATTTGAATTGTGGCTTCTATACAACTATAAATTAGGGAGAGCCAGCCAATTTACTAATCATGGAGTGTTTTCAATGTCCCTTCTCTTCTGTTCCCGCCGTGCAGCATTTATAGGCGAGAAATCCAAAACATAGCTAGAATAAAATAGCGCAGAATTATATCACAAATTTTCCACTGAGAAGAACTCTATTGAATTTATTAATTTGCTCAACATTCTATCACACTTAAGTTAGCCTAAAAGAACACTTCAAACATTTTTGGATAATCTTCGATAGGAAAAGTTCCCATTTTCTAACTTATTCCCGCAATTGTATTAATCATGCTGTTCTTTAAAATGATACATTCTAGTCCTGCACAACCTTTTCACAATCTGAGATTCTTCCTTGCCCACTTCCAGTCAAATGGGGAGAGAAAGAAAAGTGGAACAAGAGATTGATTTATGGTCTGAAGAGGAAATTCACAAGAAAGTTCGATAGAGTTTATACAGAGTTTATAAATGTTCCAGGCAGCAGAGTGGCTAATACAATGTGTAAAATTAGGAAAAAAATATTAGGATTGAAGATGAGGATCAGAGATAAGAAAAAATAGAGAGAGACAAGAATTTATTGAAAAATTGGGCAAGATGCCTGGATATTATTCAAACTGTATTTTGAATGGGAAGCCTATGCAGAGAAGTAGGAAAACATCAGGGCTGGGCTCAGACATTCTACAAGGGACAGGTGATGTCTGTTCTCTCTTTCTGAGTACAGGGAAGAACCAGTACGATACTTGACTCTTACTTGAATATTGCTTTGGACAGCATCCTCAGCTGTACTTAAGAGGAATTGCAAGGTAGGAGGTATGTACCAGTTTCTGCCTCCCAAATTTGCTGTCTGAGTAGCTGCTTCATCCCACCTAAGAGTAGAAGGGTGCTTGAACATTTATTTGTTTATTTATTTAAAAGACTTTATATGGCTGCCCACTCACTGTCAGTGACTCTGGTTGGCTTACAAAAATAAAAATAAAATACACAAACAATAAAACAACAACTTCCCATCCCTCTGATGAGATGACAATAAATCAGGCAGGCCACTTGATGGGCTCCATCTCATTCTGGGTTTCCCAGACCCGTTGGCAAAACCAAGTCATTTGAACATTGCAAAAGAGTGTCAAAGCGAGGGCCTATTTAATCCCCACAGGGATGATGTTCCAAATGGAGGGAGCCACCGTGGAGAAGGCCCTTCTTCTGGGTCCTGCCAGATGTACCTCTATGGGAGAGGGGGTCTGCAACATTCTCTGCTTCCTCTGCTGGGTTGGGTGGATGTGACTGGGAAGAGATGGTCCTTCAAATAACCTGGTCCCAAGCCATGTAGAGGTTTAAAGGTGAAAACCAGCACTTTGAATTGCACTCAGAAGCAAATCGGCAGCTATCGTAATCGTCTCAAAGATGCTTTTTTCAAGAGGCAACTGGACTTTCTAGTTTTTCTTTGAAGACGCTGAAGAAGTTTCTTGGATGAGAAGTGAAATGTCTTCAAAGAAAAACCAAAAGGTCCAGTTGCCTCTTGAAAAAAGCACCTTTGGGACAACCATGACCTGGATGACTGAGAATCTTCGTAGACATTCAGCTATCATAACAGCATGAAAATTGAATTCAGGTAAGGAATAATAGAATCACAAGAATATAATAACTGTAACTCGGGGCTGATTTTGGGGCTTAGGGTTAGGCTACATGGCAATTCTTGAGTCTTGCTGCAGATTTGTTTATAATAGCTTTCTAGGCGAAGCTGAGCCATAGTAGGATGTGCAAATATTCCTGCTATATAAAGCTGTAATGCCTCTCTTCTTATGGCTCTAAATACCTGGAACAGAAACTGGAACATAGACTTTAAACACACATATACAGTACGTGAGCACACCGCAAATGGTAGAGTAGCTAGAAACCGTTATCGTATTTCAGATGATTTTGAGAAAGGGAGTTTTCAGATGCATAAAAAGGATGTGAAACATAGATTCCAGCAGAATCAGTAGTTCAAGTATTTGATTTCAGCCTTCGCTCAAGCTAAAAAACAAGACGTGCTTGAATTCTCAATAACAAAGCCTCAAACAATACCCAGCTCAATGTAAAGGTGCTGGTGGATATGCAACACCTGTTCTTACCTCTAGCACCAATTCCAAAGCCATCCTTCCTGTTTTTATGAGTCATACTGCGGCAGTCTGCTCTGCCCAGCTTCTGTGAACTGCTGGGTTCCTCACAGACTTCACTGTTATCACGAGGCTCTTCCCCAGAACAGTCTTAACCCCATTTACAATAGAGTTCGTCCCACTGAACGCAGCAGGATGGAAGGACACAGGCAGAATTGCAGGGTTAATCTCAGAAAAGTCTTCTGTGGCAGAGCTATGTGTCTGAAGCCAAGGAAACAGATTTTACATTCAGATAAATGGAGAGCTGAAAAGGGAACGGCAAAGTATAAGTTTGTTTCCGTTCTCCTTTGCCCTTTAGGGCAGTGGTGGTGAACCTGTGACACGCATGTCAAACATTTTGGGGGAACATGCCAGTCTTCCAACAACTCAAAAGCATGTCCCATTCTCACATGATTTTCAGAGGGCTGCGTGAGAATGGAGTATGATCTCAGGTGGCCTCTGGAGCCTCTGAAAACTGCAACAAGTGTCTGGTTTCGTGTGGGTTTTGGAGGCTACAGAATCTGCAGGAAAGCATTCTCTAAAGCTGCGTTAAGAACAAAAGGCCTTGTGTAACCCGAAGCAGCCTTGAGCAGGCCACAGGGGTCTGCAAACAGAAAGAGAATACCGCCTGAAGATACATGGCGTGTAGCAGATCCCGAGTCTGCAAAGCAATTTTTTTGAGTGGCAGTGGTGGTGCTAGAGCAGAATTTGAGGCCTGGGCGTCTATTTCAGGCCTAGCCTGGGTGCTGCTATTCAGGGTGGGCTAGATCTGATACTAGTAGTGGAGATACAGAATTGCTTTTCTTTTGTTTGGTGTGTGTGTGTGTGTGT
>JAEANM010009227.1:0-16496 GCA_017656035.1 Myanophis thanlyinensis
GATGTGTTACTTTTCCAGGTGAGGTCCTGGCTGAGGTGCACTCCCAGAAATTTGAAGGAGGAAACCCTCTCCACACAGCCTCCCTTGATATAGAGTGGAGCAGATTCCTCTCTCTGTTTCCGAAAGTCCAGCACAATTTCATTAGCTTTTCTGGTATTTAGGTGCAGATCTGAGCACCAAGTAGTTAGCTTCTAAAACAGCATCTAGTGTGACTAAAAAGGCAAATTTGAGAGTGGCAGCACTAATTCCCTTTAGCTGATGTAGCATGCTCTAGTTTTAATGTCCCTTTTTGCCATCTTTCCAGCCCAATATTTTTTCAAGGGTGTTACTAGAATTATACACAACAATCCAAGAGTAGTCTCACTTATATTTATATAATGGCATTGCTACCTTTTTAATTGTGTATCATTAAATTGTGAATTTTCTGCCAGCAGTTGTGGTAATGCCAGCCAATTTGTATGGTTTTAAAAAGGCATTAGACAGGTTTATAGAGGATCAGGTTTTCAATGACTATTAATATTGATGATGTTCTAAATTGTGAGTAGCAGACATTAAACAGTGGTTGATGAGAAGCAGCAGCAGCAAAAGAGGTATATTATTTTTTCATCCTAGCTTCCAAATGATCCAGTTAACTGAACTAGATTGGCTTGTAGTCTAATGAAGTAGGACTTCATATGAACATAGATCTTCTTTAAAGCATAGCATGGAGAACTTCTAAGTTCTTTTCTTTCATATAAATTAGAACCTTATGATTGGCCATAGACTTCATTGTAGTTGCCCCTCACATGTCAACTGTTGTCTGAGAGCATCTACTACATTTTTTCAGAATTAAATTTATCTGACTTTTCCAGACCAAGCAAATTCCATGTGGGACATAAAATATTCTTTTTTACATTAAATGACTATTTTACAAAAGATATAGCATAATAGGTGCACATATGGGCATATGATTAAAAGAAGTGAGCACATTAAAAATAAGCAGAGGTAAACAGCTTTACATAGAATCTAAATTAAATATTATAAATAGTGGTTTATGATGCAAACTAGTTTTTATGAAAACCATTATTACTGGATTTCTTTACATAACATAACTATTTTTCATTTAATTTTCAATGAAATTTGCAATTAAATCAGAAAAAAACTACAGAAAAAATAAATTATACACTTAGCAGTTCTTCTGGGATTTTCAACTACACTTCATAAACAACATTCTGAATAATTAAGGCTCCAATTGTTTATGTATTTTACCTCACTACAATGTGAATAGACAATCCCTTGGCATCTCTTTATATATAAATAAATGAACTGGGGAAATTGGGGCAGAGCAAATGCTGGAAGTTTTTTTAATACAATGTAAAGCAAAGATCTGCCACCAAGATACTTAAATAATCTTCTCATTCAAACAAATATGACCCATCTGGTACAAGAATGCTGGGATAAATTGTGATGTCTGTCCCATTTTCAAAAAGGAAGAGGAACTGGAGTTAGGAATCTGAAACTTGTTTTAGTTTTCAGTCATGGCCAACTAGTGAGAAACCCTATGACTTCACCTAGCTTGTTCTCTTAGTTCTGTTCGTATGTAATAAAAAAGGTAGAATAAGTTGTGTGATTCTGCAAAGATAGAATTTTTCTGAATTACTTTTTAAGTTATCTGAAACAATCTGAAGAGAACTAAAGGGTGTCTTTGGAGGCTCCCATTACTTTGGTGGCTTGATCTGGTGATTGAATTCAAAAATTAGATTCATGGGAATTCAAAAGAATAATCAATATGCTTTAATTGAAACACCAGTAAATTTCCTTTCCTTTTGCTAAAATCATTGGTTGCCACAAGGTAATAATTCTTTTTTTTTTTTTACTTATATTTCTTAACCCACCTATCTCCTTCAGATACATAAAGGTTATTTAATTCATATTTAGCGAACGGGCAGATCTTGTTAAGGAATGAGATGAAACACACAAATCTTGAATTTTCTTCATAAGTACCCATAAGAAATTATTGGTTCTTTTTTAAAACAAAACAAAACAAAAAGTGCTACTAATAAAATTGATGTAGTAAGCAATAACACACAAAGATATAAAACTCTTGATATAAAGTAAAAGAACACTGCAGTCCTTTTGTTCTCCGACTGTGTTTATTGGATTTGAAAGGAATTCCACAACAAAATGGATAAAATACTTTTGCAGTGAATGTAATTGACTTCTTATTAATATGAAAGATATCTACCATCTCCTTTCCTTCTGCATAATAAAATTTTCGCTATTCAACAAGGATACATATAGGGACTATTCAAAAAATACATTTATATTATTGTCAAATAAGGCTATGAATTTGATCTGGAATAATTTTAACATCTGTGTCACTTGCTATAATTTTAACTACTAATAAATGATATACTAGGAAATAATATAGATGGAAATAACTTTAGTCTAGCCGAAAAGAAATAGTGTTCACAATGGGAGTGATTAATAGAATGCCAAATATCTACAGTATTAAATTTGCACATATGATTTAACTTTTATAAGTTTTAAAATACTGTAAAAGTTAAGAGTATAACCGGTTTGAATGTGGGTCATGGTCTGATAAAGCATGCAATGTTTTATTCAGATAACCTCCAATTCTATAATTGCAAAACAAATGTTGGAAACAATTATGTGTTTGTTCTGGAAAGTCAGATCATATAGATTGATTAGTGCTAAACACTGATCTGTCAATCTATAAGTATTAAAAAGTGAGCATCTTCATCTGATATTTCTTCCTCAGTAATCATCTTAGAAAATTGATTAATAAAATTTTCAAAACCCACTGGACTGTTAGAATGCAAGTTGCATGCACATTCCTCTTCAAGCTTTCTGTAAAAGCTGTTTATCTTTCATTTTAATTATGAAGGATAAATTTATCTTCAAGCTACTAGATTTCTAATGAAAATGAAATCGTATCTATTGCTGGTCCTCCTCAATGCCTTCAATGATCTACACAGTCTAAGACAAGTATTTTATTGATTCAGAGGAAGCAACATAGTGCCCTTGGACACTTGGGCATCTACCTTCATCCTAAATGATACCAACATCCACCCAGTCATAGACCAGAATAAAAGCATATATGTTCTGAAATGTTAAGATATTACTACTCATTAAGAGCTTTTCCCCCTATATTTCAGATTAGAGCATCAAGGGCATTGTTTGTGAAATTATGGACAAGGACAGAACATAAAGTATTTGTCTGTCTGTCTGTCTATCTATCTATCTAATCGATCTGCTGCCCACCTCATTTCATCTGAAGCAATATGTAGCATTAGGATTTTTTCAACATTTCATTTTAGCATTTAAAAATATTTTGATAACCCTACTGAAATCTGATGTCTTTAAATTTTTTACCATTCACTAAACTGATATCAGTACCTTACATATTTCTCTTGCTAACATGTTTCATGCTGTCATTTATCATATTATCAAATGTTCTGTTTCCTGCTTCCAAATCCTCAAATATTGCCTCTGCCCTTCTAGTTTTATCTCATGTTAAACCTTTCAGTTTTACAATATCTCTACTTTTCTATTTGTGTTTTTTTTTAACCATAATAAACATTACAAACATAGGCCTTTGTGTTACAAAATGTTTTGTTGGAACAGTTCTCCTTCCAGTGTTTTAAAAAGCATATTCTGAGATGCATATTATCTATAATAACATTAGGGTCCATTTCCAGTGGTAAAACATGGATATTAAGAAAGCATTAAAGAGGTGTTGTCCTGAATCATTTCTTTGAAACTGGGAAATAAACACTATTATAGAAATGTACCTTCTTTGGAGAAAATATGCTCGGGATCAGCACCTATGAAGTAATTCAGACTTGTTATCCGAGATGGGCTATTAATAGTGAATGTTCTTCTCTTTTGTTATTTTTCTTTTTTTCTGTATCAAGTGTCAGTTTTCAGGAAAATTGTCTAGCAGCTGTAGAGTTCCCACCTAGCAGTAAAACGATAGTTGAAAAGTGGTTTGAATTTCTGCAGGACTTTTGACACCGGATGGGATGCCCAGTAGCATGTGTCCTGTCAGTCAGCCTTATAGAAAAATTGTCAGCAATGACTTAGCTCTCTTTCCATAGTGGGATCAGTGACCCTTCAACTGCATGAAAAGATGATGACATGACAATACACCTTGTGTAATACACCACAATATGTTATTTTTATTGCTGTAGATATATTGACCCTCCAGTCAGACAGGCCTGAAAAGTGCTTGCTACACTCATTTTATGTTGCTCTTTGTATTTCAGATTGTGTCATCTAATCTTTTTATCATTCAGTACATGGATGTTTCTAGGAAGCTATCTGCAAACAGCCATTATTCCATAACAGAATTATTATTTTTATACACTGCTATATCAATAAGAACAACTTCTACTGATATTGTTTATTGTAAAGGTTACATTCATAGTAAGGTTTAAAAAAACATTCTGGTCATTTCAGTTTCCAGTCTTATGTCAATATGGCACTTTATAATTCTATATATATTTCTCAGACATAAGCTTTACTGTTTTAGTAGCATGTATCTTCAATCATAGACATAGCTCTTTGAAGTGCTTTCTGTTGAAGATTGAACTATTTCAATCTTCTATGTGTGGTTATTCTTACGAACAGAAATCTGACCCGACCACTGATTAGTGAAGCAGGTTTTATAACTATAATAGAAAGGAAGTTTATTTATAGGAAAGACATTATGTGCTCTGTGTATTCTGTGCTCAGGATAAAAGGCAGAAGAGACTCCTCAGTTTAGCAATTTCTTAGATGAAGAGTAGTTAATGAGATAGACATGAGGGATACAGAATCTATATACTTCTAGTGCCTCACTTGGGGCAATTAAGTTATAAAATGCAGAAGAATCAGTGCCATTGATTCCATACCTCCAATTTTTTTTTCCACTGTGCAAGGAAGCAATATCTTGGACTCCTGGATATCATGTTTTTAGTACTGTATAAGCTAAACAGACTATAAACAAAATAATTGGAGTCTAACTTTATTTGGGTTTTTTTTGTTGTTGTTGCTTTATATTCTGCAACATCTTAAAATAAAAGCATTAGAAGAATAGTCTGAAATAAAGTTGTTTTCTATCTGCTTCTGGCTATTTCTAAGATCCTTCCTACTGGAATTTCAAAATTTCACAATAATATTGTAGAGAAGCTGAAGGAATCTCTGGTGCCCAGTAATATTAGAAATAAAAAATAAATAAGTCAAAGGCTATTCTAGATCTACAAAGAAGAATATTTAGGAAATACTAATACAAATATATAACATGAAACTCCTAATTATATCACAAACATTGAACTATTTTGTTTAATTTGAATACAACTAAGATATAGGTCATAATTTAATACCTGAGAATGTATAACATATTAGGAGGTCTCAGGTTCATTCAAAATGTCATTCAAAATATTTTAGTAAAATAGTAAGTAAAGCTGAAAAAAATCTAGATTGGAAACCTAGTGCTATTTAGAATAAATACTACAGATCTAGGTGTATGAAATGTTAAATGTTAAAATAGCTTATTAAATTGTGCATTGCAGGTTGCTTGTTTGTACAAATTAATAGAGCTGTGAACAAAGAAGTATGTATTTATTTTAAAGAACCATAAATATATAAAACTGACCATGATGATTCTTCAAATACATATGCATATTTAATAAATATGTTTATTATTATTATTTAGTGGAATTAAGAATAGGAAAAATAACATGCTAGCCATTCGTATTTAATTATAAAGACCATATTTAGACAGATCCTTAGTATTCAATCAACTTTAAACAGAAAGCAGCCCCTTTTGAAACTACAACATTTTCTAAGTTATTGGAAGTACCAAACACACCCATTGGAGAATGCTGCTAATTGCATGATTATGCAGTCTTTTCAGGAATGGTGAGTGGACACAGACGTGATAATAGCAGCAATAACTATTTGACATATTCTAATGTTGAAGTATTTAGCTTCTAAACATAGTTGCCATTCTACTCTTGTGTTTTGTAAGCAGAATGATTACAAACTACATCTTATTTTTTTCCATAAATCCTTGTTGTCACATATTTTTGTAACATTATAATAAATGTTCTATTTTATAAGAGAGAAGTTTCACTTAAACAGCATTCTTACTCTGAAAACAATGTGAGCTATTATATTTCATGGTGCCAAGGCAACTTGATAGAAACTGGTGAATTTATTCCAGCAGCATATGGCATGAAGATTCTTGTATAAAGAATGAATGGATTTATTTCCACAAATAAATGTTTTGTTTTGTTCTTGTAGCTATGATTTATCACTCATAGAAGCTATATACATGTTCTCAGCTATCACTCATTTTATCCCAGAATGGAGAACATTTTAATTATGATTTATAATAGAACTTTTCTCTTCTGCTCTTAAGTATATGAAGAATTTTTAAAAATAGGCTTTGTGAATCAAGGCTTTAGTCTTAGATTAAGAAAGCAGGAAAATATACAAAAATGAAATATCAGCAAAAATGAAGAAGATGAATAAATGTGTTTGTAAGAATGTTAGACAAAGATATGGCTTGGAAGATTCTGAACAGAAAGTTTAATAGGGTAGATTTATTTTAGTCATTTTTCCAATGTGAATTTTCAACCATAGTTTCTTTCATTTTCTTGCTGCATCAGTTGGTTGAACTGCCTGGCGTTAGTTCAAAGATGAAAACCTACATAAATGTTTTAAATAAAATAAAAAATAATAAATACATTGCCATTAATATATGTTGACTCTACCCTTTCCCAGCGTATTTTGAACATTTATATACTATTGATTTAAATTATAGTAGCCAGTAAATACAATTGGCTACAACTGCTGTTATAAAGATAAATAAATTGTTGCTGGTTGTCATACAACTTAACTACCAGCGCAAGTAGATGCTGTACAGATGTTTCCTTTTCATTTTATTTCAGCATGACATTTAGCATGAATGGACCCATACTGTGCTTATTATATTATCTCCTTCCACTTTTTCAGCAGTTACTTAAGAGATAATTTGTGTTACTGACAGCATTGAGGCAACTCTGATAGATCTATTTCTATTTTCTTTCAATAGCTTAATTATAGAGCTGTGATTCATCTAGTTCATGGCATGTTAATAATAATAAGAACCATGATAAAAATAGACATTCTTGTTTGGTTATGCTAAATATAAATATAAATTATTTCAAAATGATTCCCTCTAAATCTGAGTTTTGATTATTAAATTCAACTTAGTTTTCAGAGAAACAACAATAATAATAACAACAATGAATTAAATATTTTGATAGTTTAATAAACAATTTCTGTTTAAAAAGGTGAAGGAAAGGTTTTTCAAAACAGGGCCTTACCAAAACAAAACAACAAACAATGCTTAAATCTTGATTCTGATTTGAGTCAAATTGCATTTGTTCTCCCACACATTCTGATACACCCTTTGTGAATTAAAAGTGAAGTGCTGCGGAGACCTTTGACTCTGCTGTCCAAAAAAAGGAGAATAACAAGAAGTTTCTCAAAGAAAGGCAAGAGAATGATAACTGCATTTGATGCGCTTGTTTTATTCTGCCTAAGGATAAGATTGGCTTTGCTGCAAGCTGTTTTCAGATGTCAGCATACATATACTAAAGCTTGTTTCAAATATTTCACCACTCCAAAATTTGCAAATGCACATTTTGGAATATATTTCTTCAAGATGCATACAAATGTGTTTATTTGCTTATGTCACCCATTTCTAAATGTTTCTGGCTGCCTTAAAATATTTTTAAACCCTTCTGTTATGAGCATAAAAACTCCTTGAAAAACTCTAAAGGTACTGAGCTTAATTTGAATATGTATAAAGAAGAATGCAAATCCCAATTCTATTGACCAAAGAGTGACAACAGAAGTTCCACCATGAAAGAAGACAAATTAATTATATTAAACATGATCCTTGCCTACAAATACTGTATTCATTGATTGAAAACTGAAAAATGTAAAGTGGTAAATTAATTAATACATACTATACCACATAGATATATCAAATAGAGACATTTGAATGGGGATTTCAACCCCATTATTATTTGTATTGTGGTATTTTGGTCAGCAGCAATTTCTGGACTGCTTCAAATGTTTCTTGAAATAACTCCCCTCAGTCATGTAATGTAACAATATTAAATTTCATATAGAAATACATCTAGTACAGTAGCCTAAGGCTCTGGTATTCAAACTGTGATCCCTGGAACTGTAGATTCTGTCACTATCATCCAGGTGTTTCATATGACAATTTATGTTTATATTCTATCAGTGTAGTCTTTCAACAATAATTGTAGCATTGTGCTCAAATAAAACATATTGCAAAAAACTTTTTATTAACTGATTTTTCATATGGAAAAAAAATCCTTGGTTATCTTAAGTCTGAAGACCACTCACTTAAGGTAATAAAGGATCTCACCTTGCTAAATATGTCAAATGATGATACTGGATCAAGGAGGACCTTCACACAATGATATTATGAATTTGTATTTAAGGAATGTTACAATCTCATGTATAGCATGTATATCTTCATAGTCCTGAGCTCTAGTCTCTGCATCAGACCTATAAATTTACATACAAAAATATTTGTCCTGTAATTTATATTTAAGTTAATTAAAATAGAGTTTAATGAAAACAGAAATCTCAAAATGTATATGTATATCTGACATTAATTTGAAAAGCATTGAATATGACTCACATTCAACTTTTATACCTGAAAGTATAAGTTCCTTTCTTACAATTAAGATTAAATCACACTATTAAAATACAGTACATAACTCAGATAATTTAATCTAAACTTATTGGACCCAATAATATCTAGTGATTTCTTATACTTGATTTTCATTCATTTACTTATATTTTTGGGTTAGTTTGTCACAGCATGTGTGTATGAAATAATAATGAGAATATGTATTACCAAGTCAAATAAATCCACTGTACGATAAAGATCTCCTCATTAAGGTTATAGACTATAATCTGACATGTTCAATTGCAGACTTTTTACCTTGTGTACAGATAATCTACATATTTTTGTTCAGCTAATCATTTATAAAATCGGATTGGACAATGGTAGTAAGTGACCCTAAAATATTTAAAATTAATGGTTTATTATTTAAACCAAATTTTCGACTGAAGGACTAATCACATTAACATTGCAAAGAATACAAGAATATTGCCTAAAAATAAGAATATTTTTGAGTTCTGCTGCAGGTTGGTAAGACAGAAAAAATGTTGCATAAAAATTGTCTTTGAAAGCAAGAAAATTAGAATGTGACTGGCTAGGGTCATATGATCCATTAGCCTAAGAAGATATCTGCCTCAGCAATGACTATTTCTCAAGTCAAAGAATTATTTGCAAGAATGTGAGAAGGAATATGGCTTCCTCAACTTTCTTTCAGAAACAGCACCTATAAAATGCAGGAAAGCAGGAAACAGAATGTTATTTTATTACATATTTTCCATACATTTCCATTCCTTTCATAAGAACCACCAGTGAAATAGGATCCCTCCTAATGCTATGCATGCACCAATGCTATAATTTATTGGACATTTTGGGTATAGAGCAGAGGGCAAGACTTACAGTATGCCTGCAAAGGGTATTAAACTTTTCAAAGTTCCATTATTCTAATTTACTATAATAATCAAGACTATCCCAGCCTTGCATGTATTTTTTATTATTATGGCTATCTTAAAGGCTGATTACCAGACAGATGCCGAAAATATCTAGATAACTATAAATGAAGGCAGAAATGAGGAAAACTATTTTGTTTGCTATCAAATGTTTCTCTAGATGTTTGTAATATAGTACTAGTAGCCCTTGGGAGACACAGTGGTTCAGCAGTTAAGAAGGTGGGTTTCTTGTCTGGAAAGCCATCAGCCCAAGTTTGAGACCTGAGTATCATATCATGGTATGAGCTCTCATCCTTGTCCCACTCCTGACAACCTAGCAGTTTGAAAACATGCAAAGGCAGGTAGATAAATAGGTACCACTTTGGTGGGAGGGTAACAGTACTCTGTGATAATCATGCTTGCTCTATGACCACAGAAATATCTTGGGCAGTGCTGACTCAATGGCTTTGAAATGGAAATGAACACTGTCTCCAATAGTTGGCAATAACTTGCGGAATAAAAAAAATATGCAGGGACTTTTTTATCTATTTTACTGGCAGCTCTAGATATACTGTAGAACACACAGCTGAAATATTCTTTAAAATAAAAAATGCAAATTATTTCCACAATGAATCACAGCTGAAACATTCTCAGTGATAAAAAATAATTTTGACAGAGCTATATATCCTCCTCTTTCTCCTCCTCCATTACCACTACTACTACTTTTTCTCCTCCTCCTCCTCCTCCTCCTCATAGCCTAACTATATTTATAAATATAATAACTATAACAACTATAACTAAAACTATAATTATCAATTACTCTATATGTCCATTCCCACAGATATTTGTCTTCCTTTCTCTATTCAGGTTTTTCTACTCCAGTAAATCGAAAGGTACTATTTAATAATATTCTAGGAATACTTCTATGAACTTTCTTTTTCTTGTAAATGAGCTGTAGCCTCCTAATCAGAATTCATTGAGTTTTAAGGCGATTATTTAAACATGAATTTTAATATTATGTGCAGCTTCTACAGATGTTTAATCAATAGGCAATCTGGTCCTCAGGTGATACTTTAATGGTTGTGGTACAAACATCACACTTCCGAGTTACAATGCTCCCTTAAGTTATTATTAGCATTTTCACCACAATGATTACTAGTGCTATGTTATAGAGTCAGAATTGATAGCAGCTATTGTACCAGCATACAAATAGCATTATGTAGCATTATCATTATGTTGCTTGTGCTTAGAATCTTTCTCTGATGCAAAGATTGGGCCTCAAGATTAGATATTTTTATGACAATCAAAATGATGCTATGTACAAACCAAGTGACTCCTTGTATAAACCTATATAAGATTCATTTTTTATGTACAATCCCTAATTATTATGGAAAATGGAGCAAGATTACATTTATTCAGTTCATACCATTTTATTGAGTGTAAATGTTCTCAAATCCCTATGTGTTAAGCCTAAGGTATCATAATTTAATATAAACTTGAGTAACTTTTAATAACAGTTAAATAAAGGTACTCTGATCCTGTTTTTGACATCAAGGGAATTGTTTTAATAGATTAGTTACAATGCTTAGCCTAGGTCACATTGAACTTTGTGCAATTCATTTCAGTACAGACATGTATAAGAATGCTAATGTATCAACATATTCAACATATTTGAAAGTACATTGAAAAAAACCAAATATTTGGAATTTTCTATCATTTGATACCATGGTGATGGACTGAGTAGTGCCTACAAAGGTATTACTTTTCATTTACTCAAAATCTGTGAACTCTGCAGGTATAGTGGAAGTAAATCTTATATTACTTTGAAATTCAATAGGCTTGGATTTTAAGACTTAACAATAACTGTTTAAAAATAACCCCCTTATGGAATAACTCAGTATAATGTGGACTATGGCACTGAATATTTAGTTCAAAAGAAGCATTGTGATTATTATTTTAATATACTACCCTAAAGGCACAGCCAAAGAAAACAATTTAATTTCAGTATTATGTTTACTAGAAAAGTTGTACATGGTCCTTTTTGCAAAGTACCCCACAGAGACATTCACCAAAGATTTTGAATATATTTTTAGCATTAATTATTGAATTTTGTTCTTCCATGAGATCTTTGTCAGGACTTCATTTTTTTCTGTAAGAAATCTGATTTTTTTAAAAAGTTTTATCATATAGACTGCAAAAAGAGAAATGAATGCTTTCTTCCATTTTAGTTTTGATAGCAAAATCTTAGAGATTTTAAAAGCTCAAAAATATTTAAAAGCTTTAATATACAACCTGTCTGCTTTATTTGCTTTCCCACCTTCAAGTTTTTGATGGTCAAGGAAATTTATTTCTCTAGTTCAACAGTAATGCTAACATAATTGGCCAATGTGTGTGTGTGGGGGGGGGGTTTCTGAGATCATATCCAAACCATTGAACTATATATTTCAAAGATCCTGGAGCATCAGGGCACTGCCAGAGGACTGGAAAAGAGCTGATGTAGTTCTTATCTTAAAAAAAAAGAAAAATAGATTCTATAGATCTATCAGTCTGATCTCAATATCAGGAAAGATTCTGATGATACCAAGCTATCAGGAATAGCCAACAGTCCAGAAGATAGATTTAAGAAGAATCTTGATAGACTTAAACATTGGGCACTATCTAACAAAATAAAATTCAATAGTGAAAAAAGTAAGTTTCTACATTTAGGCAAAAAAACAAAATTCACAGTACAGTATATGTGGTACCTTGCTCAATAGCAGTAACTGTGAAAGGGATATTGGAGTCCTAGTGAACAATCATTTAAATATAATCCAGTAGTGTGCTGCAGCTGCCAAAAAAACCAACACAGTTCTATGCTGTATAAACAGAGAGATAGAATCAAGATCATGTGAAGTGTTAATACAACTTTATAATGCCTTGGTAAGGGTACACTTGAAATAATGCATTCAGTTTTGGTCACCACAATGTAAAACAGATGTTGAGACTCTAGAAGATACGAGAAACAAAGATGATTAGAGGGTTGGAGGCTATAACATATGAAGAACGGTTGCTGGAACTGGGTATGTCTAGTTTGATGAAAAGAAGGACTAAGTGTGATATGATAGCAGTGTTCCAATATCTCAGGGGCTGCCACACAGAAGAGGGAGTCAAGCTATTCTCCAAAGCACCTGAGGGTAGGACAAGAAACAGAGGTGGAAACTAATCAAGGAGAGAAACAACCTAGAGCTTAGGAGAAATTTCCTGACAGAACGATTAATCAGTGGAATAACTTGCCTTAAGAAGTTGTGAAATCTCCAACACTGGAAACTTTTAAGAAGAGATTGGATAACATTTGTCTGAAATGGTATAGGATTTTCTGACTAAGCAGGGGATTAGACTAGAAGACCTCCAGAATTCCTTTCAACTCTGTTATTCTATTCTATTCTATTCTATTCCTATGGGTTTACAATCAAATTGTTTATCTTTCTTGACAGAGAAAGATGAGACACAAAGATGCAGCATGGTCTTCTCCAATTTGAAGAGACATTCGTTCGGCAGGCTGAGACAAAGAGCAGTCCTAGAACCAGCAAAATTTGGGGGATTGTATCTGTCCTCAGTGCAGAAAGGACTGCCACTCTCAAATTTGCCTTTTTAGTCACACTAGATGCTGTTTTAGAAGCTGGAAAGATGGCAAAAAGGGACATTAAAACTAGAGCATGCTACATCAGCTAAAGGGAATTAGTGCAACATTTGAAGTTTGAACATTTGACTGATGTGCCTACTGTCCCTGTCATTGTATTTTTTTATCTTTTATTAATGTATATTTTTTTGTGTGTGTGTGTGTGTGTGTGTTTTCGTAGATTTTCATGGGTGCAGGTATGCAGGTCTAGGTCTGTTCGGGTCTTTTCCTGTGTAAGCTTGAGAATATCTTCGCAACGTAATGACCCAGAAGATTACAATGCAGGACCAAGGACACCACAACAAAAGAACTGGCAAGGCCATCACAAAGCCCATTATACCAACATTAACTCCATCAACTAATCAAGAGGAAGCAGTGCAGCCAACCAGCCCAACACACATGCCCTCCCACCAGTATTTACAGAGAGACAGCAGCTCCGGTCATACACTTCTTGCACTGGCACAAAGAAGGCACCAGCCCGAAGATGGCGAGTGGGACCTTGCTGAAACGTTGTGAAGATATTCTCAAACTTACATGGGAAAAGACCCAAACAGACCTAGACCTGCATATCTGCACCTGTGAAAATCTACGAAAACAAATATATATAAAGTTTAAGCAGGTTTTTGTTTTAATTCAGTTTTAGGTTGATGTGAAAGAATAAGAAAGGATAAAGCCATACTAACAAAGATATTAGAAATACATATTTATCTCTTAGAAGACTGTTTCCTATTATAACAAATCACAAGAAATTAGTCATCTGTCAGAAAACCAATATATGGGAATGTTTATTTGTACAAAACAGAATTAAACTATTGATTTTGTTGTTGCATCATGGGTGCTACCAATTTAAACTGTTAAAAGGGAGATAGTACATGATCAAGAAGGTTCGTGTGGATTCAAATTTTGAATCCTAATCCAGATGATTAAAGGAACCAAACCTTAAATACCAATATTGTAGAAAGAAGTGGGAGGATGCAATTGTCGGGATAGTTTATTTTAATATATTCTAATTTATTAATTGATTATTATTATTCCTAAGCACATAAAAAGCTATAGTGTATCAATTGGTAGGGAGCTGAGCTGTTCTATTAAGCAGTGATGACAGTGCCTTGATCAAGACCATCTGCCTTCTGCTCAGGAATGCCTGACTATTAAAGTGTTGGGTCAGACCCTGATGCTCAGCTGCTTTGGAATGTTTTTAATATGGAGCAATGTTAATAATAAGGTAAAAAATTTAGCCTACCTTCTAATGAAGGTAGCTGAACTGTATTACTGTGACTAGTGAAGATGTATGCATCATGTTGCTCTTACTGATAGGTTTATAATGATGTGCACTTTCATTATTGGTTCATGGCAATGTATGTTTTTCAAAATTGTATAAAAGGAGATCCATACAAACAGGGATGTGACCGTTTGGAACTTGTTTTTGGGTAACCATTTTATTTGCAAATAAAAGTTATCTTTTCCTTTCTGCCTATCTGTTAGGATACATTGGGCTTGTATGCCTGATAAAAATCACAAAAGTACAGCAGAGACACAGTTGTTTGTTTCTCATATACTATACTTCCCATTGTTATTTTTCAGTAATAGTGAGGGAAATTAGTAGATGACATGCTGCTTACACCTGCTGATTATAATAAAGTAAGCCTGTACACTTGGACATTTCCTTTTGAGTTATAAAATAATACTGATCCTAGTTGTTGTGGTATAACATTTTTTTTAATCTGGTGCATAAAAACAGAAAGACCATTGGCTACAATATTAATTATTCTATTAGTTAAAATTTTGAAAATTTTGTTTTGCTGTTTCTTGTATATCAGTTCTAGTTAATAATGCAAGCCAGATCTGTCAAACTGCTGTTGATGTACCACTCATTTTTAGCATATAAAGCAAACTAAACTTTTGTATCATTTTAATCAAAACAGCATTGCATTAATTATAGTTTATACTTTCCTCTTTAGACAGTAAATCTATTAAAATGTTACTTAACTTTAGAAATTTCTATTATAGGAAAGTACATGCTAATTTTGAATTATGAAAGAAGCAGACTTTATGGTCTGAGATTAGCCCATTTAACAACACTTTCACACAACAGCTTGTTATTTATTTAATTATTTATTTATTTTCATAAGAAGAAATATGATTTATTCTCAAAAAAGAATCTCACACAGTGAAATGTGCATCTGGTATTACTGGCAATATTCTAAATTTGGAATTGTCTAACATAACTTTACAGATGCTATAAGAAACGTTCTTGTTCTACCTATCCAATCAGAAATGTTGTTGTTGTGTAAGAGGAATGATTAACAAATGAAAATGATATACTCTTAAATTTGGAAAGCATATATGTTTCCTTTCTTATAGATTTATAATCCAATCTATGAGAAAATTATTTCCAGGTTTACATGACTGAAAATTCAATTAACTACAGAGTGATTCATTCTAGACTATATTGATTTGTTCATAATGAAATCATTGGAATTTAAGTTAGTTATGACTAATTGTTCATACTGATGTTAACTGGAGTTAATATCAATTAACTGGAATTGAGATTATTATTATTCCCCAATAATTCTGGTATTAAACAAAAAAAATTGTCAGTTTTTCAAATTTAGAGGTATAAAGGGATTTAACAAAGTGGTCTTCACAGAGTTTCAGTCTGAAATGACCACCATACTTTTAATATATTAGGGTGGGAAAACCATTGAAATAAATAGTTTTTGGTAAGCAGACTCTAGAAGCATGAATATAGATCTGATGTTGACTGTTCTTTAACCTGATGCTAGAACTTTTATCAGAACCCAGAATGGGGGAGGAAGGAGTATTGTTTACTTGAATCCAGTTATGTATTAGTTTCTTTGGCAACTACCTATAATAGAACATGTTTATAGAATATGTTCATTTTCCAAACTCAATTCTCACAGAGTTCTGGTCTAGTGGTTAAAAAATCACACTAGAAACCAGGAACCTGAGTTCTGGGCCAGTCAATTTCTCTTAGCCCAATTTACCTTATAAGGTGGGTGAAATTGAAGAGGAACATGTATTAAATATATTGCTGCCTGAAGATAAATGGATGATAAATAGATAAATAGATCTATACACATATATACATACTGTCAGGGTTCCACACCACATCGTCAATGCAATTAAAATCCCAGAGAACGAAAGTCCAAAGAATAAAATTTTATTGAGAACATAGTATTGGTACGATCTG
>JAEANM010009228.1:0-12296 GCA_017656035.1 Myanophis thanlyinensis
CCCCACTCCTGCCCGCCGCCCTCTTACCTTCTTCTCCAGAGCTGCTGCGTTCGGCATCCCACGCCTGCAAAGACACGTGGGGGAGGGGGGCTGTGGGAGAGGGAGTAAGGGTGGGGGGAGCTGTGGGAGGAGGAGTAAGGGTGGGGGTGGGGGGGCTAGGGGAGGGGGAGCCCGTCATTGTGGCCCGTGAGTCAAAAAGTTTGGCCCGCGAGTCAAAAACTTTGCCCACACCTGGTCTAGACCCAGTTACATGTTTTTTTACCTATGCCCCTTTGAAATATTATAGGGCTCCCAGAGATTACAGGTAGTTCTTGATTTATGACCACAATTGAGAGCAACATTTCTGTTGCCACTACCCCTTCTACCCCTTCTACCCCTACTCCCTAACCCTTCTACAGTCTACTCTTCCTGCCCCCTCAATCAAGGCAGTCGCACAATGCATTTCACTACCCATCATACTGTGTATGTGACAAATAAAATTTGAATTTGAATCTGAAAATTTGCTAAGTGAGACGTTTCTTAAGTGAGTTTTGCCCCATTTTATGATCTTTCTTGTCATATTTGTTCAGTGAATGACTGCAGTTATTTAAGTTAGTAAGATGGTCGTTGAGTGAATCTGTTTTCCTCTGTTGACTTTGCTTGTCAAAAGCTCGAAAAGATTATCCTGTGACACCGCCCCCCTCCAGACACTGTAACAGTCATAAATATGAGTCAATTGCCAAGCATCTTAATTTTGATCATGTGATCATGGGGATGCTGCAATGGTCATAAGTGTGGAAAATGATCTCAAGTTACTTTTTTCAGTGATGTTGTGACTTTGAATGGTCACTAAATGAACTGATGTAAGTCAAGGACTATTTCTATATGGCCCCTGCATGACAACCATGGATGTAAATCAATAGAGACTGATGATAATTTGAATATTCACCATCCCATAAGATGATATCCATGGTTAAGTAATATCTCCGTTGGAGCAAAATGGCACAAAGCAATGAACAAGCTTTTGAAAATCCCAGAAACCCCAGAACATGGATCCTGTTGTTGTTTTTCGAAACATAAGTGCAGTCAAAGTACAGGTGCTATATAAGCTTCTTTGTCTTTGACTATTGGTCAGAGAATTCAATGGCTGGGGTGTTTTGAGAAGTTCTAGACCCATAATGATTATACAAATACTCCCATGAATACTGTACCCATATGACTACATAAATCTAGAAAAAAATTGGAACAAATGTAAATCTAATTTAGAGGAGTAAGGAGACTAAAAGGCTGGTTTCTGAAAACGTTCATAAATGAATCAGCCATCTTGTTAAAGTTAAACTGCTCTGACTTTGCCCAGTGCCTGTTAAAAAGACACCTGGGAACAAGATAGAAACCACCTTAAGTACTATGATTCAAGAAAAATGTAACATAATGTACTAAATAAAATAACATAAGGGCAAAACTGGGAAAATACTGGCCTGATACTGTAATTAAAGTATCTCTCTCAGAAAGCTGCAGAACCTGCTGAAGGGTTTATTAAAAAAATTGAATCACTACAATAGCACTACTGAGTTTAGAGTTCATTCCTCCTACATTCATAGGTTTGCAAAATTTCATAGTGTCTATTCACTTTGGACCAGAAAATAATTTTGCAAAATTCTTTAGTTGAACACACAAGGTTTATTAGAAGATCCTTTATACGTGATGTCAGTAGCATGGGAATCACTCTTTTATTGTTTTACTTCATGTCAGTTTTATAACATTCATCTCTATAGATTTTTCTTGCCACAGTTACCAATTCTGTTCTCAGATAGACAATATTCATGGGAAGGAGAACTAGGGACAGTTATTGGTCTTCTAAATATTTTATAGCAATAATGTGGGGCAGACCCACAGGGGAAAAAAAGCTATATTGTACAAACCAGTAACTGTAGATACAGTAGGAGTAGCTGCAACAAATCAAACTTGGTTTGAGGGAGATTTTATTGTTTTATCAGGTTTCACAAGAGGGACTAAATTGTAGGCACTTTACAGATGATGAAGGAGAAGTTCATAGATTTTAATAAGCTTAATGAATTATGTGTCCATCATAGTGATGTGAAGAATTCAACTTATATATACATAAATAAGTCCAAGAAGAAATGGAATAGGATGGAGATGGAAATGAAGATGGGATAGGATGAAGTCCTGGATGCGAATCATCTTGGGGTGCTAATGGCCTGCAAACTACTTCTAAAATGATATAAAGGAAAAGATTATAAAGGAACTTGACAATACTAAATATTGACTTGATTCCAAGGGGTTGTGGGGGTAGGTATTCTACTGTTAGTTCTAAGTTGGAAAGTTTTCCCAATTTTTTCCAGTATACTCCATCTTTCCAAATTAATTGATACTAGGAAATTCATTACTTAAGATATTTCTTGGTTTCCCACCAATGAATACCTTCCCTCACGTCATTCCATGCATCAATTTGGAGAAAATCAACAATATTTATATAGACACTGAAGATGGCACATTTAAGTTGGTTGAATTTTATGAAATGAAGTACTGGAAACAAATTTTGACAACTCCAATTTGACATCAATAATAGGCATGGATAGAAAATCTTGGAGGCAGTTTCAGGTACATAGAATTCAATTATATATCATAGACATCAATAGGAAGGGTTAAAGGACTGTGCCCCTTGGAAATGTGTGGTCTCACAATATAATTTTAGAGTTTTCCTTCAGCATACTTTCTAAAATTCATTGCATGTGGTGTGATATTCCTTCAATGCTAGAGATTCAGTTTGCCCTGTATACAGATAAGACTTCTATGGAGAACATATTGAGCTTTCTAGGCCATGGATAAATCAGCAGCACTTTCTCCCTCTTCCATAACCATCATCAATAGTTAACCCAATGTTTTTTGTCTGTGCAGAAAAGATGATGCTTTAGGAAGCAAAATACATGTCTGAGAAAAGGACAAAGACATGCCCATCATTTTAATTGTGAATATTGAAAAAAAGACAGCGATCAGAGAAATTCAACACTTTTTAAAATTATCACATGGGAAAGAAGGTTTTTGTGTTCCAAAGGATTTAGTGAAGGGCTTCATTTAAAATCTTCAGATATCAGAAATGAGGTCAACTCTTTTGACTACATTATAGAGTAAATTGTATGTATATCAGCCACACAAGCATATGGAATAGACTGATTTCTTCATAGGGCTGTTTAAAAAGCACCCATAATATAAGAAAGTATGCACAATTGTTACCTATCTATTCAGGGAGTAGCATGTTGCAACACCTTGCTTGCTATTTAGAACACTATTCTTCCGTTTCTCATGATCTCATTCTGATCACTTCTAGTTCCACTCTGTTGCTCATTTGTTGCAGCTGTGATTTTCATTTCACCTTTTAAGTGCAATGTGAAGCCTCTGTTTTTTTTATCCAAACCTTTATCTATGCTAGTTTTCTGAGCTTGAATCTACTTTCAAGAAGGCGAGCAATATATTCTATCCATGCCAATGTTTTAGTCCTTCTTTGAAAAGCAGTGTGAAATTCACTTATAGTGTATCCCAATAATCTGCTGTGTATCCTATGTAATCTACTGATCCCTTAGTCATCATCAAGACTGTGATGACAGTAGTTCTCAGTATTACCCTGTGACATGGGAAAACAGGAAATTCAAATTGGATGTGAAACTACGGCTACTTATCTGGCTAAGACAGAGGTGAAATTCAGAAAGATTAACTTTACAGGGTTAATCCTGTACATAAAGCAGTTGTTTCTAGCCTAATCTTTATTGCCTTGCTCACAGAAACTGCCTCATCCCTTATTACATTGAACCTTTGCTGAAGTTTAATTCTGTGCTTGGTGATGTTTAATCCTGTGGCCACACCCACAGAACCGGTAGTAAAAAAATTGAATTTCACCACTGGGCTAAGATAGCAGTTCAAATAAAGATGTGAATACTGAACTAAAGAAGCTTCTTGACAATCTGAATGGAAGAAGCTTCTTGGATGAGAAGCAAAAGGTTTTCAAGGGAAAAAAAATCAAAGTTCAGTTGTCTTTTGAACAGCACATTTTGGACAACCATGACCTGGATGACTGAGAATCTCCAGAGACATCTGAATACTTGAAAAAAATAGACCTTCTCAACGTCAAGTGATGGCCTGGCTCACCTCAGATAGGATCAAATTATATTCATTATAAGTAGCAAGTTGCTTCAGGACCAGTGAAGATAACCACATTTTTAATTCAATAACTAGAAGGATGTTAGGAAGAAATTAAGAAATTAACTGCCCTAATGTATTGGTGGACAAATTGGTTCTCAATAGGAAACACTTTTGTTGAAATTATTGTCATACTTCCTCATTCATCTCAATAAATCTTGCTTGGAAAGAATTACTTTCTGTCTGAAGCTTCTGCCAAAGAGATTGACCCCTGAATGGCTGCAGAAGACCCGAGGGAAAAGGAAAAGGAGATGTTTCTGTCCTCCCAATTCCAGGTTTCTTCTCACTCAGTTCCCTGATATTTTACAGTAGCTCAGCTATGAAGAATACAAAAAAATCAAAACCTACAGTAGCCACTCGGGAACACTCTGAGTCACCTCAGGAGAAAGAGTTGAAGTAAGGAAGCTTTCAAGAAAAGCTTTCAGCTATGTGAAATCATAGCATAGAGGATGAATAGCAGCTTAACTAAAGCAAAGAAACACCTGTGAATGTGGGTTGTAGAAAAGTGATCTAAGATTAAATATAACTTCCTTGGTTAAAACATTGAGAAATAGCTCAGGTGATGCTGAAGAAATGTTCCCTAGAGATTTTAAAGAAGGCAGTGGATGAGCTTTTAGGAATATTTAAGGATAGGCAATCAAACTCTTCAGTTACTCAATACATACCCTTTGTCTTACAGTTTCATAGGATTATTTTCTTTACAATCAATACCTATCCTTTTTTTACCTGTGTACCCCTTCACATATAAACATGAAGCAAAATTTGTTTTGCCACATAGCAAAAATTTGATCCTGAATGTGACACTGAAAACATATACAATGGCATTCACCTTGGTATCTTAACAGCAGTTTTCATTTATGTAGGAAAACCATGAGTTTGAAAGCAGTTCTTGATTAGGTGTTTCACTTTGCCATAAGCAGGGTAGGAGTAAAGAATCAATCTCTGTTGATAAGATCACTGCATGTAGTAACCTAAGAGTAATCCTCATGCACTGCTATCATTCTGCACATTAAAGTAACCTTTGTGGAGATGATACAGACAGCTTTGGGTCCCATAGTTGCTATGAAACTTCATAGAAGCAGGGCAGTGTGGATGCAACATGATGAAGAGCAGCAATCCAGGATATTGAGAATCATTCTGCTGGTACTCTCTGTTTTTAGACTATTAGGAAATGGAAGAAAGTGCTCAGCCCTTCTACTTTGTATGTGGATGAGTGTGCATATGGATCTGTGTCAGTACATTTCTGTACTGATGTCACTAGAGCTTATAAATCTGTCACCAACATTAAAACTACATTCTAATTTGGGATTGTGTGGGTTGGGATGCTACCACCATTACAATAGTTGTAAGAGGGGAAAACATGGTATTAACTATCTGGGTCTGGGTCCTTAGTTTGGCTCTCTTTCACGAGCATCCTTGTGTTGTCTGCTTCTGAGCTCCACCAAACTCTGGCCTGTAGAGATCTTTAGGGTCCCGTGTGCTTTCTGTCATCATATTGTCCACAGTGGAATCATTCATCTCTGCTCTTGTAAATCTGCTATGATTTGAATGGATCTGGTTAAGCAGGAAGTGGGCAGGGCTTACCCATGAATGGATCTTGTGTTTGGTGGGGAGCACGTGCCCCTCAGCTCCAGCCTACATGATTGAGCAGGTGAAGCCACAGCACTCCTTCAAGAAGATGAGGCTTGTCTTTGTTACATAGGGTGGAGTGGTTTGCTGTCCTCTTGATGTCATCTTCATTTCTTTTACAGGAGCTATGAAGAAACAGTCAGTTATTGCCCTAAGAACATTACTTGACATACAGCTCTGGAGAATGAACTACAAACTGATCAGGGGAAATGGGGTCTCTCTGTTGTCCAAGCAATTCATTAGGAAAGACTGATTACTGGTGCTGGGTCAGAAGTAACTGGTGAGTATCTTGAGTATTCACATAGAGGTAAATGCGCTTAATCAAAACACAGCAAATCTTATCTCCATTAAAATGCTGCACTGGTCAGTCTCTCACCTTTAATATTGCTCCTGTTTTCTACATTTACATTTATATTTTTTGAATGACTCAGAGAGGTTGATTGCATTATTCCATTGGCCTGCAGTGACACATGGCTGCAAAAAAATGCAAATGCAATCAACAGCATTAAACATGTTTTAATCACCATGAGTAATTATTCTAGGTCTGTTTTCTTCAAACTCCATCCTGAGTGCTGTGCCTTAGTTTCACCTTTAGGCATCACACATTAAGAAGGATTTAGAGAAATTGGTTCAAAGAAAGCCCGTAAGGATGATTAGAGGACTTGAAACATAAACCTATGGAAAAAATATTAAAGGAGCTTGACATGTCTAACTCTGGAAAAAATGACTGTGGGGATGTGGATAGCACTTATCCAATATCTGGAAGAGTTAAAGAAGATCCAGACCTGTTATCTCTCATTTTAGAGTGCAGGGATTGTCGTTATAAAAGTCTGATTCTGGATGAAAATTAGAAGAAAATTATGAACTCTGAATCAGCAGAGAGTAGAAACAATTATCCAGAAAGATGATTAGCTTCCTATCATTGTGGAAGAGGCAGCTAGACAACCATCTGTCTGGAATACTTTAATTTGAATTGTTGCACAGAGATTAGAGTTGAACTCAATGGCCTAAACCATCTCTCCCAATCCTATACAAGCAGTCCTCAACTTACGACCACAACTGAGCCCCAAATTTATGTTGTTAAGTAAGAAATTTGTTAAGTGAGTTTTGCTCCATTTTGTGACTTTTCTCACCGCAATTGTTAAGTGAATCACTACAGTTGTTAAGTTAGTAACATGGTTTGTTAAGTGAATCTGGCTTCCCCATTGGTTTTGCTTGTCACAAAGCGGGAATCACATGACCCCGGGACACTGAAACTGTCATAAATATGAACCACTTAGCAAGCATCTGAATGTTAATCACATAATCATGGGGATGCTGCAAAGGTCATAACTATGAAAAATGGTCATGACGAGTCACATTTTTGAGTGCCATTGTAACTTTGAGATGTCACTAAATGAACTATTGTAAGTTGAGGACTACCTGTAATTCTACAAGAATAAATACGAAGGATAAAGTACAGCCCATAATGCAAACTTAATACGATGCAGATTCCTTTCTCTCTTTGTATAAGCATGGATACATTATCTTGTCCATAAAAAGCTGGAGAGACAACTCCATATTCATGAGTACCTACTCGTTTTCAGAAGGCAGGTTTTGGAAAGCTTGTTCTTTAAAAATTCAGCCATTTCCTTATCTTCTTCTCGTTCTCTGTGAAAAGAAGAAACTGCATCAAAGAATAAGCAGTCATTATTTAGATCTGAAAAGATGATTACAAAGCAGGTGGAGTCTGAGTAACCGCTTTCCAAATCTCTGTGAGAGAGAAAGCTACTTCTCTTTGATTCTTGAATTCTCACATTTAGAGCGGTAAATAAACTTGTTCCCATTGATTGGCAGGACAACCAGAGAAGGTACTGCCATGGGATTTAAGTGTCTGATCACTGGCTACATATACTTGTTTCTTGTCCTTTTCTAAAATATTTCAAAACTCACAGAACCTCAAAGAACCAGTTAAGAAGTTGGTTGGGTTTCTTGGGAAGACAACTTATGGTTTTGCTAAGATTGTCTTCCCGCCTTGGTTACTTTTCTGTATAGGTAGTCCTTGACTTATGACCACAATGAGTCCAAAATTTCCATTACTAAGCAAGACAGTTATTAAATGAGATTTATCCCATTTTACAACCTTTCTTGCCACAGATGTTAAGTGAATCACTGCGGTTGTTAAGTTGGTAACACAGTTAAGAAAATTTGGCTTCCCCATTGACTTTGCTTGTCAGAAGGTCACAAAAGATAATCACATGACCTTGGGATGCTGCGACTGTCTTAAAACATGCCAGTTGCCAAGCCTCCAAATTTTGATCACATGACATGGGGATGCTATAATGGCCATATACATGAAAAAATTATCCTAACTTGCTTTTTCAGTGCCATTTTGACTTCAAACAATCACTAAAAGAATGGTCATAAGTCGAGGACTTCCTGTCATCAACTCCTTTGCCACATTTCCTTTGGCAAAGTCCAAACAGTATTTTTAACAGTATAGTATGAGTAATGAAAAAAATGGATGTAATACAATACAGAAAAAAAGTGAAAAAAATTCTGACGTTGTGTCCAAACTGTTCCGAAAGCAAACTGGTTTAGCAGAGTGCCTGCACGGTACAATAGATAAAACATTGGCCTTTTGGCAGCAACCTTATCCCGCTCAGTCCCCCACAAATGGGTTAGGATAATTAGGATCTCAATATCACAACTGACCCTTCTGAATCTATATCTTTTGACATCTACTGGTTTTGCTAGACTGCAATTCCCAGAAATACTAATGATTGATAAGGCTGATTTGGAATTCTGGGAGTTGAGGTAATACTGGACTTCAGCTTTGCAGTGTTATTATAGGAATAAAAAGGAATAACTGCTATGTGTTTTCTTGCTATGTTTGCAGGATTGGGGGAATGTAATATAATCAAGAAAATTGCAGGAAGTTAGCATGTTTACCTGAGCCTTTCAAATTCTACATCATCCACAAGGAAATCCCGAGTCTCCACAAGTTTGTGAATTTGTTGCACTAACTCCTCCTCCTTTTGTTTGTCTTCTTTTGATTTTTTATTTTCTGCAGTATGGGAAAAACACATGTACAAATATGTTTATTGCAGAAAACTTTTGCAGGTAAGATAAAGAAGATAATTCTCAGAGTGGAGGAATTTCCAGAATGATTATTGTTTAGATTATCTTAGATTGTCGATTATCAGTAACCCAGCTGTAGAATATTCTCCCAAGAAAGTTTTATTTACTTCATGCCTTCAGAGACAGGAAAATATCTACTTACTGGGTTTTTGAAAGCCAGAAAGATTTTATTAATCTTTCTGTCTCTTTATGACATTTTCTTGTTAATTTTGAATTTAATGTGTATTGTTGTATTGGAAATCCTAAAAGGAAAAACAGCTCAGGACAAATGGGAAACTCTGAAAAATGAAATACTGAGAGCCCAAACCAAAACAATATTACAGAGGAGATAAAAACACTGGATGAGACCAGCATAGTTGCACAAAGAGCTCTCTGACAAGCTGAAGATCAAAGAGGACAAGTATAATAAATGGCAATCTGGACATTTAACTAAAACACAATACTAGCAAATAGCCTGAATCTACAGGATTGGAGTCAGGCAGGCTAAGGCTCATAATGAATTAGGTGAGACTTGCAACAAATGCCAAAAATAACAAAAAGAAGTTTCTTCCAGTATGTAAGGAACAAGAAAAAAGTTAAGGAAATAATTGGTCCACTAATGGGAAAAGATGGCAAAAAGATGATGGGCACCAGGGAGAAAGCAGAGCCACTTAAATCTTCCTTTATGCAAAGGAAAAACATAGCCCAACCCAACAAAAACAGCATGTTGGGAGACAGAACAGAAACATAGATTCAAATAAGTAAGAAATTGGTTAAAAAACACCTAGCCACTTGAGATGAATTCAGATCACCAGGACTAGATGGTTTATATTCCAAAGAACTGAAAAAACTGGTGGTTGTGATCTTTTCCAAGTATAGCAGAACCTATTGATGGATCTGAATCTCAACAGAATGGTACTCAAATACGGAGCTCTTTTTCAACCTTTTTCAACAGTTGAGGTGAAGGCAGTAGCCTTGAAAACAGCTGAGAACTGAGAGGGCCGAGACCTGCTGAGGCAAAGGCAGTAGCCTCAAAAAACAACTGAGAACTGAGAGGGCCTTGAAAAACAGCTGAGGACTGAGAGGGCTGAGACCTGCCGTGGAGACCTGGGATGATGCAACTGGATGGAGACCTGGGATGATGGCACTGGTCATAACAGCAGACATTGTGTTTCATCTCAGTTCCTTCTCCTTCTCGCTCTACTTGTGTTCACTTCCCTCTAACTGCTCCCTATCCTTATCCCTATCCTTCCTAGAAACTATTCCCCTCGCTTTCCTTGATTTTGCAGTAGCATAAGCATTTCACTGCATATCATATATGTGTCATGTATGTGACAAATAAAATGTGAACTTGAATTTGCTGAATTTGAGTCTTGGGAATCTACACAATTCTATAGGAAAACAGTGCCTTATAAATCCTACAGCAATCATTGGATCAATCACTCCAAGTATTGGCCTTACCTGGCACTGAAATCAGCTTCTGTAACTCCTTTTTCAACCTGCTGATTTCCTTACAAAGCTGGATATCATCCATCCTGCACAAAGAGAAAAAAAAAACCATAACCCTGAGAATGAGACAGAGCTGCTTCAGTACAGTAGTTAAGGCATTAGGTTAGAGAGACCATGATTTCTACCTTGGCACAAAGCCAGCTGGATGACCTTGGGCCAGCCATGTTCTCAACCCTAGGAAGGAAGCAATGGCAAACCACTTCTGAAATACCTTGCCAAGAAAACTGCAGGAACTTATCCAAGCAACCATCAAGAACTGGACATGATTGAGTAAAAAAACAAACAAAACAGATGAATCCAGAACAGAACTTATTCGAAGTTATGGAAGAAAACTGAACAAAAAGCCCAGTGTCTTATTATTGTTGTATATGACCATGACAGCAAGATTTTTTGTATGTGAAGAAATTGAAAAATAAAGAAATTCCAAATGTTGAAGAGTGGATGTTTATTAGTTTGTGATGTGTTGGTTTTTAATTGCTGTTGTTATTTCTGGCTATTTTAATTTGATTATTAAGCCATTCTGAGTTATGTATAGCAAGTGGGCAGGCATAGAAATATATAACAATGCATATTAAGATGTTTAGACAGCAAAAAAGGGGGGGCAGGGGAAAAGGGTAGAAGGGTATTTCTTCACAATTACTTCATTAGTTAAGTGTAGGAAAACTACATTTCCCTTATCAAAACTTCTGCGACTTTCTCTCCTTTGAAATATTTTTCAACATTTATTCAGTAAAAACAAATGCAAGTTAACAGAAAAAAATACAGGAGAATGTATGTGCTAAGCAAAAAAATAAAATAAAAATTGATGCATGTAAAAGATGCCAGGCTGAGCAAAGCTTCACACAGTCTGAAGGAGCTGTCCATGGTTCTGACCAAGGAGAAAGACCAAAATTTTAGAATTGGTATCCCATTAAATAAAATTATAGCTATACACTGTAAATTTTTAAATCTTTTTGTAATACGGCATTACATGTAGGAGTAAAGTCTGATGAGCCTAAGGTTATGAAGGCTGAGTAGACATGTCTGTCATTGTACTGTACATTCATTCTTACACAGCTGATCTGTATAATTTAAAAGAGAAACGTATATTGGCTAGAATCAACTTTTAAAATGCTTGTCTTTTGATCTTGCTGTCTGCCTATCAAATTTAGATATCACCCATCTTACTTTTAGAATGACTCTGGGTATGCAGTGTACAGATAAACTATATGAAAACATAGTACAGTACATACCAAGATCAGTAGAAGGGGAGCCAAGTAAAAACACAGCAAAAATAAATTAAAAGGCAGTAGGAGGCAATGAAAGCCTTCAGGTCTCTAACCAGCTTCAGATTTTCATGCTCCTCTTTGAGTCCCATGTGAGTTGGTAGAGCAAGTCTTCATTTTTCTGAAAGGCCAGTAGGGGTGGAGACATTTAACTTCTGGGGGAAGGATATTTCATAGGGCAGAAGCAATGGTGGAAAGGGTCTCTTCCTAGACCCTGCTAATTGGGATTCTTTAACTGATGGGGTCTGCAACATATCTTCCTTGCTAAATCCAGAACTTGGAGTAGAGTCATCTTTGTCCTCAGAATTCACAGCTTAATTGCTTCCAGTATGGTATGAACATTAGCTCTTACTGATGAGTCAGCAAAGAAAAATCTTGTGGCACCTCACAAATGGGAAGTCCATCTCCCACAGTGCCTTAAGGCTATAAGCAATTCAGGTTAATCTCAAAATACTGGTCTGCTTTCTTGTTTTTATAATCATGCTGTCCATGTTTGAACTCTTGAAGATATTCAAGTGACCAGTTTAAAGGAAAATGTTCAGCTGACAGAAAAGATAATTTCACAGAAATGACATGTTTGTGAAATCTCTCTCTCTCTCT
>JAEANM010009229.1:0-16493 GCA_017656035.1 Myanophis thanlyinensis
CAATAATAATTGCAGGGAACTCATGAAAATATTTTTGCCCTTTTCTCTATCACATGTTTTATCACAACTAGAACTTATGCCAACTGGCTTTGAGCCATTTCTCCCCAAGTCTTTGAAAACCGGTTGTTTGTTTTTATATACTTGGGTTTAAAGAAATGGGACTTGGCTGGGTAGCATCATAGTTCCTGAGCCTGATTAATATCGCAATCTGCAAATCTCTCATAATTTCCCCTATTAAAATTGGTCCTCTGGTTCAGATCAGTGAGATCTGCCCAACAAGACGCTCTTACATAGAGGAAGAACCATTTGATAGGGGAAAGTCAGAAAAGTTGTTTCTATAGACCTTGGAAAGAATTGCTTCATTTATAATTACAGTATTTTAATTCTGTGCAGAATTGAGTTTCTTCTATTTAAATGGCTTGGGAGATATATATGTGGAGCTTTTGTTGCTCTCCATTTTAGGCAACTTGAAGAAATATTAAGAATCCTGTCCATATAGTTTGAAAATCCACAGCCAGTTATAGAATATAATTCTTTATTGGCAAAGTGTGATTGGATTTTGTCTTTGGTATAAAAAGGCAAGGATGTATGGTGTATGTGAAATCAACCCAAATTTAATTTGTGATGTAAGCTAGTTTATTGAATATATTTCAATATGAGAAACCAAAGTAACAAGTGTAGTATAAACTTCTCTAGATAGATACTAATATTTGCTTTAATAATACTGGTTTTACAAAACAACGGAGCTGGTTTGCTTTATCAAGCTGTAACACACACACAGAGAGAAAAACAGATGTATATATTGATTCATCACATGCATCTGTTTCACTAAGTCTAGTAAATAGTAACAGCTGAAAAAATATTCTGCTTAACATTGGCTTTATTACCAGTCACTATTGAAGCAATGAAGGCCTGGCACTAAGAAGATGTGACAGAAGTGTGTCATGACAAATTGTCCCTTCCTGTTCTTTTATGAAGCTGCAATTTTGATGGAAGTGGTCCTGGATTCCATCCATGACATTGCCAGACAGAAGAACAAGTTTTATTTGCCTCTTTGATCTGGTAGAGAATACAGCTCAGCCCATTGAAAGTACATACTGTATATGGCTCTGTTCATATTTTCTTATGTGCAAAATGATAATTACCATAGCAATATTGGCCAGCATTAATTTGCTACAGAGATCAGATAGCATCTCTGAAGTATCCCATCTATATACAGAGGATGAAGATCTATGTACACCCAACACTGCATTAAGAAATTAATTTTCCATTGAAACATATATTAAATTGCATGGCTTTATGGAGCAACCCATTTATCTTTGGTTTCTACATCTATCAAGCCTGTGTCCAGACATAGATGTCTCCACAATAGCCAACACAGAGACACATGTGAGTTATTCCTATTTCTATTTTGTTGTAGCTTTCTTTATGTTTGTATTTGTATAAAGCAAGTGATGCAATGCTTATTAGTAGCTGCAGTAGAGTTCTATGGGACTTTCATTTCTCAGGCTTTTAAAATGATTAACTGTTCCCACTAAACAGGTGTTCTCCTTGATTTGCTGGATTGGTTCATATGCTGCCATGCCTCATAGAAGTAACCTTTATTAAGTAAGAAACTGTTTAAAAAATTTGAAAAGCCCAATCCTAGAACATATCTGAAAAAAAGTTGCATATTCTATTGTAGGCCAAAACATTTCTAGTGTTTATAAAGCTGAAATTTGCTGTTGGTCCAGAGTTATGTTTATTTTTGAAGGTCATTCATTTCCCAGAGACAGACAGGTAAATTGATGAAGCCAAGGTCATTTGGGAAGAAGGAGTATGCTGGGAGATTAAAAACTTGCCACATTCTCCACAGTGCAAACTTTGTTTTGTAGAATTCCTCAGCTGCTTGAGCTCTGGCCTTGGAGATTTCTGCCGGCACCGGGGTGAATGCTTCATTGTTGTTAGCTCTCGTTCATCTATAACTGTGGGGTGTCGTGGGGCAAGCTTAGCTTAATAGCTGCTTCTTGTAAGACTGGAGCAAAGAGCGAGAATGCATGCCGATGGAGGAGTAGCTTCTAGCAATCACTCTTGCAAGCTAAGAAATACAAATCCAATGTGCATTTTGAGAAAACAGAAAACAATCCGTATCTTATGTGTACGTTTACAAAATTATGGTTAGCACTACCAGAGAGGCCTGCAAAAATCTGAATGCCTGCAAAGAAATACAATACATCTTTCTTTCCCATTTCAGGGAAATAAAAGAGGCTTAAAGCTAAATAAAATAAATAAATTTGCCTCTTTTTGATTTGTACTAGAAGCTAAGATTAAGCTTGCTCATCACCAGTGCATTTTTACTTAGTATTTTGGTAGCCCAGATTATCATGTAGCACTAGTAGCGCTAATTATCATGTGTATATGTCTTCATATGTGTGCAGATGTGTCTACATACACATAAGCACACATATCATAGGCTAAAATATGTATACATACACTAGATTCCTTTCTTTTTTCCTGGAAGATTTATTTTATCCTAATGTAAAAATTAGTCTTTTGTAAGTCTGAGCCTTGTGAAATGCAGAGCCCTTAGCCTTTGGCTTTCCAAAATAGAGCAGAACTATTCCAGGGAGAACATCTCCTCATCAAGTCATAGATTTTTGGCTCTGGAGGGAAACTTCCTACCTCCACAATTTTCCTGCTTAAATCTGTGAAAATTCACTTTTCTTTCAAGTTGTCCACTGTTTGCTCATACTCTTTCCCTAATTTCAAGTTCCTTCCGTTATTTCTCCCACAACTGTAATCTCACCTAAACAGTGTAGAGCACATCTCACACAAATCTGTGATATGAGCTGGACATATTTATAATTCTAATATTTCCATATATTACAGTCCAGGCTGGCTTTATCCTAAGACGAAGTAGGCTCTGGCTTAGGGCATCAAAGTTTATGGAGCACCAACTGCCCTTCCTTCCAAATCATTATGAAAATGCAGAAATACAGAATGGTGGAAGGTGGAACCATAAGTCAGTGTGGCCCACTGAGGTGCCATTATTGAGCCACCACTGATAAGAGCACAACTCACTGGATTTATGATGGAGGAATGAGCTGTTCACAGCCTGTCTCTTGGAGTTGATTTGGCAGTTAATTCACCTTTCCAGAGTCTTTTTGGTGGGTCTTGTCTTGTATCTTCTTTGGAAAAAGTGCACTGGTGATAAGAAAGCTTAATCTTAGCTTTTAGTACAAATACACAAAGAGGGACATTTATTTATGTATCTTCAAACCTGTCCTTTTTTCCCTGAAATGATTTGTTTTGATCTTTTCTAAGTCTCTTATACATTACTTATCCCCAATTCTTGCTCTGTTGAAAAATTTCTTATGTTAAGTGATTTGTAGAGAATGTTTTTGTAAGAAAGCTCTCTGGAATGTGTGATAATTGCCAGCATATTAAGCTAGAAAAGATAAAATATGGTATGTGATCATCTTTTCCTCTAAACCCACTGTACAGAGTATAAGATAAAAAGAAAATACCCAGAAGTTCTGCCTTTTTGCCATTGATCCAGTGTTAGTAATAATAATCCAATTAATTAGTGGCCAGAGTTGCTATTCCACACATTTGGTGATCTTGAAAATCATAACTTTAAAAACCTCATTAATATGGAAAGCTATTAGTTTGCTAGGAATATAAAGAAAAAGATGTTAAGACACTAACACATTGTATTCAGCATTATAGCTGTCTGGAAAAAAAATCATCTAAGTAATCCATTATGAATTGCTATAATGTAACTGGATCTCCTTGCGGTAACTGGACCCAAGACAATTAATAATCCAAGTACACTTATAGTTTAGATGAAGTCAGATGTACTGCAGACTTCCTGACTGATAATTTAGAACTGTAATTACCATCCTCTCCCCACCCACTCTCTTAATGTGACTCAATTGTGCTTCTGTCATTGCAAGTTATTCTAGAAGCTAAGGAGAGACTGTTCATTTTCTAGATATTTACTGCACTGGACACAAATTAGAGGCAGTGTCAGATGTACATCTCAGATTCTTTATTTCTGGTGGGTTTCGCGTAAATTCTTAAAGTTGCTTGAGCATTAGTTTATTGTGGCTTAATAAAGCAGACTATATTATATTTGGCTCGAGGGATTCATTCCGTGAGATGCCAAGTTCCAAAGGCAGCATTGAAAGCATAGCTGGGTTACACAGAGCTCTCTGTTAATGGCTTAAAGGAGTAGTACTGATGTGGGTGGATCAACAATTTTAGCAAAAGTAAGTCCTTAATGTCCCACTTGCCCAAGGTGCTGAAGTGCCCTCAAGCAAGACATGCCACAAATCTCTCCCAAGAGCTTCACTGGATATTGAGTATCTTGTAGACTCTCCACCCTCAGTTCATTTATTGATTATTACTAGGAGGGGATTATAGGATTATAGGACTATTATTTCTCTTCTTGATGGTCATTATTTCACATTTTTCTATTAACCGAGACAACCGCCGCAAGGTTATAATCTTAGACACTTATGTTTCCTGCCAGATGTGGAAGGAAATATTGATCAAGCTATATTTTTGTTATGCCAGGTTCCATTCCATGGTGGTAACGGCATGTCCTAATACTCATTTCTAGGCATGACTGCAATATGGTTTTGCCATAATTTCAATTTATAAGCCTCTGTTTATACAATTGTATAAAAACACATTGGATAGAAGTTCAGTCTGTTTGGTCAATTAGATTTTTATTTTTTTTCCAATGATGATATTTTCAAAAATACTACTGGTGTAATTTTAGCATTTGGAGGTTATGCCCCAGTCCCCAAAAACACAGTAAAAATTTGGCTCTTATTGGTTGAACAATTCTTTGGGGCCGAATTCATCTTATCCTGCCGCAGGGTATGCCAACTTCTCCTGAAAAATTGTAATATACCACTGAAGAGTTTTTCTCTTCAAAGAAGAAAAAGGAAAACATACTAAATTTAGAAAAGCCATTGGATCCCAAGCAAATTAGCAATTTAAAATCTACATGATATTTTAATTGAAATTGAAAATTTGCATCAAAGTTCCTTTTCTTTCTTATTAGGATATCACATAGAAAGTGCATGTACTATATTTACTATAGTTGTAGATTTTATAATCAAGCAAGTTTTCTTCATACTTAATTTTGCTTGTAGGAATGCATACTCGAAAATAGAGAATTATGGATAAATTCAAATCTAAGTATCTGACAGGAGATAGGCAGGTTAGATGCCTTTCTTCTATGAGACTTGTGGCAGTGAAAAGTTTGCAGAATCCAGCCAAATTGGGGGCTTTTTTTCTGGACCCTGGAATTTTTCTGGTTGCAAAGGAGTGGGATTGGACCCAGAGCTGAGTGTTGCAGGTTATGTAAGTCCTGCAGTCACTGCAATTAAAAATATCCACCATTTTATTTCTAGAAAATGGCTACAGTAGGAGTTCTGTGGAAACATCAACAAACAAGCTGGACCAGACTTTGGAAAGGCTGTTGGGATTGACTGTCTTCCAAAGCTACCTCCTAAAAAACAATTAGGGAGCACTGAGAAGAAATGCAGAAGATTTCAGGAATGTGTGGAGTTGAGCACTGAAGTTATTTGAGAAGGAGAGAGGAATTGGGTTCTTTCTGGTGAGAAGTGGAGATATTTGGGTTAAAAGTTAGACAATTTCTCCCGACTTAGGCAAAAGTGGGATTTGGAAAGGTTGAGAAAAGAAATTATACAGAAGTTGGGTGGGTAAATGATTGTACCGAGTTACCAAGTACTCTGAAAAGCAAAGAACTCTGGGTTAATTGTTGGGGTGTGGTGGAGAATTGTGAAATAGATGTCTAGAATAGATTTCCCCAAGGTAATAATGGAAGTCTGGGAGATGGAGGGGAACTGAAAAAGAAATGGAGATTGGGGAAGATGGCAGAGAGACATTTGGCAGAAGGCAAAGGACAGGCCACTCTTGAGGAAGGGGGATGATTGTCTGAGCCCAAGTCCCAATCAATTCCCTTGCCTGAACCCAGGATCCAGGGTACTACATTATTGTGATGCTGAATCTGTCTATATTTGTTCATCCATAACAGATCTGGTTCACATTACAAAAAGTTGACTTAGTGAAGAAGACAGTAATATTAGAAAACTACCTTGTTATTTCAATTTTCTCTTTTCAGGAAAAGTGGTAGACCTGGAGATAATTGGAAATAGAGATTTTTATTTAAAAAAAAACTATATAGCCATCTATCCGTGAAGCTCACAAGTTAAAACAACAAAAACAAAACTTATAAAAATTACAAAGTTAAAACATAACAAATTAACCAAGAAAACATAATGTAGGAAAGTGTCAGCCATCAGTTTAAAACAATAAATACATATTTATTTTTATGTCACTTGTATCATATTTATAAATAACTGAAGGTGGCGCACATATTTAATACTCCTTCTTCCTACTATTTTCTTCACAATAACAACCCTGTTGAAGTAGGTTGAGCTAAGACAAAGCGACTGGCCACAAGTCACCAGCTAGTTTTCACACTCATGGCAGGACTGAAACTCAGTCTTCTGATTTCTAGCCCGAGGCCTTAAGCACTAGAGCAAAGATGTCAAACTCAAGAACCGGGGATCAAATCTGGCCCAGGGGGTACTTTGATATGACCCGTGGGCCTGCCCTGGAATCAGTGAAGGACTGCCTGTGGTGCCTTTGCCAGTGAAAATGGAGCTTAGGAGGACCACGTGCATCCTGCCCGGGCTCCGTTTTTGCCTGCGATGGCCTTCTAAAGCCCTCTGCTAATGAAAATAGAGCTCATAGAGGCAGTATGCAGCCTGCCCAGGCTCAATTTTCAGCTGCAACACCCTGTTGCAGCCCTCTGCCAGTGAAAATGGAGCCTAGGCAGACTGTGCACAGTCTTCCCAAGCTCCATTTTCGCTGGCAGAGGCTGTCATGGCTAAAAAAAGAGCCTCAATTAATAATGTTGAGCTGGCCACAGCCATATCCCCCAAGTCCCCCAAGGTCAAACACAATGGTCTCAATGAAATCAAATTTGACAGCCCTGCCCTAGAGGGTTCACTAACGACACAACTAGTTCCCTGAAAGAAGTGGACCTTTCTGGTCAACTTTTAGGTCTGAATATGTTCTGTGATTGAGCTGTGGTGGAAATGAGATAGAATGTGGGGTCCTTGAGGCTTTCAAAGCTTGGCTGTTTTCCTGCAGACATTTCATGACTCAGCTATGTAACATCATCAGTTCCAAAATGGAGTGTTTTGGGTTTGTTCTTTGAATACAAATGGCTTGCCCTGTCAGTGGGAGTGGGAGTGGGAGTGTTCTTAGTGGTTCCTTGATTAGGCTGATGTTTACAGAGTTGATAGTAAATTTTTGCAGGCTTTCTTACAATTTTTTGATACTGTTGATCATGGTATTGTATGGGAGCGGGAAGCGAGAAGTAGTGTTTTACAACAGATCTCCTTTTTTCAATGTGGGAGATTCTAGTCAGTGTTAGTGAGGGGAGAGATCATGCCTTAGGGGCCTTTGTATAGAATACTGCATAGATTGATACTCTCATATCTCTTTTTTAAATCTATGTGAAAATGCTGAGTTAGGGCATATTTTAGCTTGGCCTCTTTGCAAATGATGCCCAGCTATATATCACAAGTTGAACAGGAAATACAGTAGATGTTATATATGGTGCTGTTAGAATCTGGATGGAGAAAATCAAACTCAGACTCAACATGAGGAAGGTAGAAGTTGGTGTATTCTATTTTCAGGGATATGCTATCTTTGGTAGGTAATGAAGTCACATTTCTTTGTGTTCAATTGGTTTTTAATCTGGGAGTCCTCCTAGACTTGGAGCTTCTGCTCATGGCGGAGGGGCAACTGTGGCCAATAAGGCATTTTTACAGTTATCTAAGCGGTTACAGATTATGATTATCCCTGCTTACAGTCACTCTTGCTTTAATCATCTCCTGCTTGCATTATTGCAATTTGCTTTACATGGGGATGTAGTTGAAGACCGCCTGGGAGTTTTACTGGGTCAAGAATGGAGCAGTCTGAGTAGTGATGGGAGTGTTAAAGTTCTCACACATAACACATGTGCTTAAGGGCTACAATTTGCTAGTGGGTGCAATTCAAGGTGCTTACTTAAATGGCTCAGGTCCGATTACCTATACAACTATCATCTTTAGAACCTTCTTTTTGCCTGCCCAATAAGGTCAGGAAAGATAGGCTTATTTGGGCTCTCTTGTCTTAGGGATTTTTTTAATGAAAGTCTTGAGACAAATTCTGATAGAGTGAATACAAGCATAGACCCATTTTATGAATTGTATTTTGATTTTTGAATGTCCCTTGGATGTTGAGCTTTTTTTGTCAGTGTATTTGGTTCATAGACTGAAAGAAGCATAGTAATAAGGTCAGCCAATGAGGACTGGGACAGTCTGGAGCCTGGGCGTGACTTAGCTCTGTAGCTCTGAGTCTATGCAGCTCAAAGAACTGAAACAGAAATTTAAGCAGTCTGTGCTGAGCTCTGAACTGAAACTGCAACTTAACTCTACTCCTCTGCCTGTGTGTTGCTTGTATTTGTCATCACATTGGAAAAACCAGGTCTTTTAGTATCATATACTTAATTCATGTTATATTATATATAAAGAGATTTATATTGGACCCTGCTGAGTTCATTTACTTGTGTGTGCTTCTGAATGTGATTGCTGTTGCAAACTCTGACATTTTTGCAATTGTTCTTGTAATTGCTGATGGTTATCTTGTTGGGTTGTTTTTTGTTTAACTTTTAGTAACAAAGGGAATGTCAAGCAGCTCAGAGTTCTTCTGGACTTTGGGGCTAAAGAGTAGGTAAACAAACAAACAAAATTGCTCAAAGTTTTGCTGATTTCAATGGAAAATTCTGTATTTCAGATAGCTGTCAGCTAGACTTGATGCTAAACCAATTGTTGTAATTTATTGAACCTTCAGGGAAAATATACTTCCTTCAGCTTATAGGACAGGTGGCTTACCCAATGGATGGGGGATAGAATAGAATTTAGCTAATTCCCCTTTCCCCTTGTAGGAAATTATTATCATTATCATTTATTTAATATAAATAATGGTTACTTACCTTATTTTACTTAAGGCAAGTTTACTTACCATGGGGGGGAGTTCCATTGCAAACTCTAAGGGTGCTTTAAAATACTTGTTTCAACGCCAACAGAATTTAGTTTCCATTGATAGTTTGATCTATGTACTTGTACTGAAGGAAGAGAAGTGGAAAGATCCTGCTGAAGCTGAGTTTTTAAAAACTTTTAAATTTAAATGCCTTTACTGTACAATAGTGGACAACAACCTTATTTCTCTGTTCATTGACTTATGTAGTACTTGGAAATTTTGAGTGCTGTACTCCAATCTATGTGGAGACCACATTGCTTACTCTGCTTCAAAAAGAATATTTCTGAGAATCCAGCACATTTCAATAGTTTGAGTCTGAGATAGCCACAATTATTTTTAAAAAATCAATTAAACATAATTTGGATTGAGAAGGTTATATGAATTGCAAATTTATCCAGAAATATAGCACAATATTCTTATTGCAGTTAATAGAGAAGACGTATCAGTTTCTAGATGAAATAGAATAAAATCAAGAATATACGTAGACAAATATTAACAATAAAGGAATTTGCCATGAACACTCCAATTCCCCACATAATTACAAATGTTTCAAGCTTTAACATAATGTGAAGCTTGAAATACTTCAAAAACAGGTCAAAATTCTCTTTAATTCTGGGAAGATGAATGATTGGCAATGGTGGCGAGAATTTTTAGTTTAATATAGGTCCAGTTTTTATTGGTAGAAAAATAAAATAGTTCAAGCTTGGGACATTTCCAGGATGATCAAACTTTTTTTTTCCACACTTGGGATGGAGCATTTAGGCATTTTCACATTCCTATTCCTAATGTTTTAACAGTTTTGACGTTTCTGTCTTTGGTTGATTGTGTGACTATAGAATCATGTCATCTGTATATACAGAATTAGTATTAATGAAGGAGAATATTTGTAGATCAGGGTTGAAATGAGGGGTCATTGAAATGGATTGTTTTCTCGCAGATGTTTCATTACCTAAACCAGGTAACATCATCAGTGCTATATCAGTAACAACTGATGGAGTTACCTAGTTTGGATACTGAAACATCTGCAAGAAAAAAATCAAGCTCAAAGAGCATCAGAATTACCAATATCCTTTGGAAAAAGTAGACGTGCTTCAGCATACAAATTATGTGACTGTTGCAAATGTTGTCTATGGAGATTCTCAATCATCCAGGTCATGGTTGTCCCAAAGATACTTTTTCCAAAAGGCAACTGGACTCCCTTCTTCTTGTTTTTTTTTTTTTTGAAAACGTTTTGCTTCTCATCCAAGAAGCTTCTTCAGTTCTAACTGACTGGTGGGAATGGTGGGGATTTCCCACCAATCATTTAGAATTGAAGAAACTTTGTGGATGAGAAACAAAATGTTTTCAAGGAAAAAAAATCCAAGATATTCCAATTGCCTTTTGGAAAAACTCCTTTGTGATTGATATAAAGACCACGAGAGTTTTTATTATAGAATCCCCTATTCACATAGTCATTGTTCATTCATAACTGGTGTCGGTATGAACATGGTTTCTCCACAGGAGCATCTGTTCAATAGCATGCTCATGATAGCTGTATAAGTGTTTGAGATCTCAGCAGAATACTTTGAACACGATGTGTAGCCAACGGCCTATATGTTACATGGGCTATATTACATTGGAAAACTTAGTATTATATAGTTGAAAACTGAGGTGAACTGTTTGTTTATATTCTTGTCACGTGAGTTATGCCTTGGTTGGACCAAGATTTGTATGGTTCATTTTCTGTTTAAATGAAAAACATACTTGCGGGCAAAACTATTTCTAAAATAAACACTTAATTCTGTGTTACATCGTTGAACCTGCAGTGTAACATTATGTGGTTTCAACTTCAACCTTTTAACAAGAAATTATTTATGTAAGCTGTCAAAGCTATACAATATAGGTGATTGTGAAAAAAAGGAGAAGAAATTGAAGCAAAAAAAGGTGCATTAACAACGTTTCTTGACAAGCTCTCTTGCTGGTCTTTTCTTGTCTGTATAAAAGAATTCACTGAAGGTAAATTATTCGTGACATCACCTTAGATTTCCCCCCAGTTTTTATTCCCAGCCTGTTGAAATTAATCACAATGGGAATCTCAGGAAAATACTTCAATGTTTGATAACACTTGCACAGAACAGCGATTCCACTGTGCAGTTGTTAGGGCACACTCATCCATCAATATCGAACCTCAGGAGAGGACATTTGTCCTGTGTTGGCTTAAAGTTTGGTCTTTTTGTGTTTTCACATTGGGTTAAGCAGCAGAGTAGTAAAATTTAGAATAACATCTTTTCTGTTTTGCTTACATATCATTATTTCACAAAGAGAGTTCTATTACTTAAATGCATCTCACTTATATGTGACATGCATTTCAGAAACCCTACACAATTTTGTGAAAAATTTCTTTTTTGAAGTGCATTTTTTTTGTCGATTGGTTAACACTATGAAGTCTACTCACACACACACACACTATAAATGAGAATAATAATATTGAGAAAAAAACTGATTATGGCAGAAATATAAAATAAATAATAAATAAAATTGTTTTAAAATAGCAGTATTCATCAGATTTGGCCAAAATACAAATACTGTACTGAGTCAGGCAAACCGCCTGGGGAAGGCTCACTGAATATTCTAACTAAAGCTATCTAGTCTGAGTCTTTCTTAAAGATCTGGAGGGGCACAAAATGATTTAAAGGGCTTGATAGAGTTTCCTGGCCAACAGATTTAGTTTTTAATCAAAGTGAGAACTCTCAGGCAGGCTTTCTGATCTCAGTGCTTGGGGCTGGGGAAGTAATATTCTGCAGATTTATTCCAGGATTATTTTCCATTAACTCTAATGAGTAGTACTATTAAAAGAGTCCCACAGAGTGTGTGGGGCCTAAGAGGATATAAGATTTGGAAAATACTGATTTATAATCTTGTGCCTTTGCCATTGTATATCTCAGATCCCTTGTTCCCATGTTTCATTTTTAGGGCTTTGTTATCAACTAAACAGAACACAAAACTTATTTGAACTATGTCTATATAGATTCTCAATCATCTAGATCAAGGATCTCCAACCTTGGCAACTTTAAGATTTGTGGACTTCAATTCCCAAAATTCTTCAGCCAGCAAAGCTGGAAGTTAAAGTCCACAAGTCTTAAAGCTGCCAAGGTTGGAGACCCCTGATCTAGATCATGGATATCAAACCTGCATTGTCACGTTGCCATTATGTGACATTTCACAATGTTTTTCCCTTCGTGGAGCATGGGTGGGTGTGGCCTCTACATAACACATCTGGTCTGTGGACTGCCAGTTTAACACCCATGGTAGGTCATGGTTGTCACAAAGTGCATTTTGTTTCCCAAAAGGTGACTGGACATTCTTAGTTTTTATCTTTGAAAATGTTTTGCTTCTCATCCAAGAAAATCCTTTAGTTCTGAACTGAAGAAGCATCTTGGATAAGAAGCAAAACATTTTCAAAGAAAAAAACAAGAATGTCCAGTTGCCTTTTGGAAAAAGCACTTTTGGGTTCTTTAAACTATTTAAATCCATCATAGCTCTTCTGCTTGTGTCTTTTGGAAATTGGGCAGGCTTCTCCCCTTGAATGATTATGGCATTTATAGAATAATTGTCTCTTCCTCACCAATCTGCAGGGATATGAATAAGAGAGCCAGCAATCTTGAGGGATTGTAGGTCTTTCTAAAGCTCTCTTTGCAGAAAAGGAGGGGATTTCAAAGGGAGGGAAATAGGATCTTCTGCTTCATCTGTTGTGTTAAGACTGTGTTATGATTTCACATATTAAGATTGCAAGTAATTTCAAGAAAACTCTACTTGAGATCCAGGAGAAACACTATTAGTCAAAGCAGACTATACCAGAATACATAAAAAATGGATTGATTGACACAAAGCTGCTGCTTCTCATTATATTATAACAATAAAGTGTTTAAATGTCAAAGGAAATTTAGGTTTGGTCCTGTCTGTGAGCATTTCATCTTTTTTTTAGCTGAGGAAGCTCTGAAGGTTGGAAAAAAGAAAACATATCCTGTTCTGACCCAGGCTTAACAGAATCACGAAACAGGCTTTGGATCCTGAAAAAAAATCCTTTTTATTTGGTTACTGTGAATTCTCATTCACATCCAGAAAAGTCCCTGCAGTAAGCCTTTTACTGGTTTTATTGCAAAAATAGACCTTATCAGTCCTTGGATAGTTGCCAGGCTGAGTTTCCAATCAGAATACTTGGCAAGGAGTCTCTGTACAGCACGAACTCAGATGAGCAAATCTTCAGAATAATGAGCGAACAAATTGTCTCCTATTTAAACACCACTCCCCTTTTGCTCCTATTAATTCCCTGTGGGAGGGGCCATTCAACACTTGTGCCTTTACTTCTGAGTCGACCTGTGCTCCTTAGTTGTTCCCTTCTCCTGACAGCTCTGCACATCTGAAACAGGCTCCAGATATTCTTCCCCACTGATCTCCGACTCCAAAGGCAGCTGATAACTGTCGGATGGCCCTGGCCCCATCTCTGCCTCCAATGCAGAGCACCTATCAGAGCCTTCCCCCAACTCCAAGACTGGCCCAAGGTCCTCCCCAAGGTCCTCCCCAATATCCTCACTGTCCAAGTCTACTGCCAGTTTCATTGGCAGCTGGAGGGCCACAACATATCCTTTTTTCTTTTCCTCCTGTACAACATATACTGGAGAGGGAAAGAATTTGGTGTTATTGGGTTTAATTTTGTTTTTTATGCATGCATTATACATTCCCTGCTCCATACATTTTCCTCCAGATTACTTATTGTGGAGTTCTTTAAATCAATATATTTTTAAAAAAATAAATGCAATGAATTAATATACTATTTTGCCTCTGGGGAATTCTCCAAATATATAGAAAGAACTCCTTTAATTTTTGTTGGCCCCACTTTTCTTCCAGAGCAATAGGTAACCAACCATCCAAATTTATTATTTAGAAGAACTTGTTTGAAGAAGAGGAAAATAATCATTGATGCTAAGAAATGAAAGTAACTGTAGAACAGCTCAACAGGCTCAGGTCCTGGGACATTTGAAGCAAAAATGTCACAGCTGGTTGATAGATACGACCCTAAGTAAAAGTCATTTGCTGAATTATGCTTAGAAGATCTACTGCCTGCAATTCATCATTTACTGTTCTATTTGTTTATGGATTCTCTATTCTTTCCCCTCCCCCTTTAATTCCCTTTATTTAAACCAGTTTTTCTTTTGGGTTTTTAACATAAATCTCACTATCAGTGTACATTATGCGTATATGACAGCTGGATAGGCAAGCAGTGGAAAGAATCCAAACCCATGCCTTTTGTTCCTTTCAGATGAACGTCAAGCTTGTTCAATTGTGATATGACAAAATGAAATATAACTGAGGAGTCCTCAATGCTTATTTTGACCTTGCTTATTTTATTGCAGATGTCTCATTACCCAAACTAGGTAACATCATCAGTTCTAATCAGTTATGGTGTTACTTAGTTTGGGTAATGAAATGTCTGCAAGAAAACAAGCAAGCTTGGAAGGCATCAAGGACTCTTCATGTCAATCCTGAGTTACAAATATTCTGCTTTATGTATAATAGAATAAGTACACTTTCAACATAAAACCTTTTTACACTGCCACATCTTACAACTTTTATGATAAGGACATATTTTAAAATAATTATTAATATTGCAAGTTTGGTAAAGCTTTATGGGTTGTAAGACCAGTAAAAACTCCAAACCAGAGTGAAGATGATGATGATGATATCCTTTCTTATTAGTTTTTTAAGTTCTATAGATGGGGAGGGAAAGTTTCTAAATCTAAAGCTATTCATCAAAACTCAGAAACACTTAGCTCTCTCTCATATTTAATATCCTGAATATATTCCAGTATGACATGATTAGGAATTAGAATTATCCAGTTTAAATTCACTAGGTTATTCAAAAATCTAATTCAATTTGGATCAATAGAAATATCAAGAGTCACAGGTATATGATTAAAAAAATGCTGTCAGCTGAGAAAACACAAAGGAGAAGAAAATACTAGATTTACTTTAGGAAGATATTTAAGCCCACACTCCCCCCCCCCACATATATGTATCTGTGTGTGTATATATATATAATATATGCTAATATACATTAATCCTGATAGAACAATTGAATAATAATTGATAACTTGCTAAGGTATATTGAAATTCTTATAAATGTCAAGCCTACCAGTCTGTCTATTGATTTTGATAATATATTTTACTACAAACTCTGAGATTAGACTAGACAAGTATGATGGACTATCTGCATCCCTATGGAGAAACATAAGAAACATAGATGAGAAGGACATAAACAATTTGGGTAATAAGCTTCATAAATAAGTTAGGAATTTGCTTTATTTACTACAGCACTCTAGTACAAAATATTAATTCCCTAATGATGTGCAATTGTGAATTTTCAGTAAATGATTGTGAAGACTCAATTGACCCTTTTCCTATATAGAAAAGACTGGTAATTTTGTTGTCAGAAGAGGTACAACAGATATCACTAGGACGTGCCTTGAGTATCAAACCCACAAAAGTTGAGAAAATTCTAAACTATATTTTACAGGTTATCTACTACATGAGTTGCAAGAAAAATTAATGAGAATCTGGCAAGGGAGCGCTATGGATTAGGCTCAGTGAGGCGAGCAGTGACTTGTGCTAATCAGCTCCAGTCCAATCCTGTCCATAGAGAGTTTGGCAGAACTGGCCAGCTCCACCTGATTTGCCAGGAAACCCTCACCCCACTCCTGGCAATGCCAAGTTTCTATTGTAGAGAGGGAACATTTGGCGTCAGACATTCTGCCTGTTCAGAGATCTTAGTGATAGATTTTGAGAGCTCTGCTGTAACCCAACCATTTGTAGTTCTTAGATGGGCCTGGATTCAAAAGCAAAATGTCAGATTGCACTCAGCTTTTTCATTCCCTCACTCCCATCTGAACGCACCTGGCTGGATCTCTCAGATCCTACAACTTCGATTGGCAGTAGAGGAGTGTGCCCCACCAGAGCTTTCACAAAGTTACCTTTTATCAAAACATTAACATCTTTTTGGCCCTATCCTAAATGGTGCCAAGACATATTTCAGTAAATAAGCAACATACTGCAATTCATTGTTGTAAGCAAGCAAACAGACATTAGTTTGAAATATTTATGCTTTAAAGATTTTGCCTTTGGCAATAGTCTAAAGATGTAACGGCATGCATGCATCTGCCCAAAGCTATATGAACTTCTGATTAAATCTAGAGAGGTTTTATTACTGATAAAATAATTTATTGTAAATTATTTTCTATTTTTTTCTACTTTTTGAAACCCTAACAAGTTTAAAAATTGCACAAATAAAAAAAACATCACATTTACTTGAAAAGAAGATAGTCTTATTTATTTATTTATTTATT
>JAEANM010009230.1:0-16493 GCA_017656035.1 Myanophis thanlyinensis
TACCCGCGGTTGCATAAGCATTTCACTGCATATCGTACCATGTATGACTGTGTATGTGACCAATAAATTTGAAATTGGATGAGTAAAGCATATGTTTCTCTTTCTGTCCTGGCTATTTTGTACAGAAGCACAACTAAGAGCGTTTTAATAAATCACATCACTGGTTGTAAAGTCCATTCAGAGAGTGGTAAGGACAGCATAGAAGATTATAGGAAGCTCACTTCACATCATTCAGGATACTGCTTGTAAGTGCTATGTGCATAGAGCACAAAGCATTGTTAGAGACCCCACACACCTATTTCAAGGTCTGCTTCTGTTGGTACCCTCTGGGAGGAGATTTCAAAGTATTTCTAGCAGGATTTCCAGATTCTGTAACAGCTTTGTTCCCTATGCCATCCGTCTGGTAAACTCACAGGATTCATTTTGCTCACTAGGTACATATATACATCCGAACTAGACTATGCTGTTTCTCTTTCTATATAATCTATGTGGGTATATGCATAACTTTATTTATTATGTCATGTTTATGTAGTATATTTATATTGGAGGTGGTGATCCTTTGAGAGCTGTATGCAATGAAATTTCATTGCATTCATTGCAACCATCCCATTATATTTTTTCTATTCTATTCTTCTACTTTGCTGATTAGTGTACATTCAAAGTGACAATAAAGCTATTTAAATTCCATTCCATTCCTTCTATTCTTTTCTTCTATTTTACTGTATGCAAAAAAACCCAACTGCTTTGAATTAACGCCTTTTTGTTCCTCTCTTCACAGCCATAGGGATTTAAAACCAGAAAATCTACTACTGGATGAAAAGAACAATATCCGAATAGCAGACTTTGGGATGGCATCATTGCAAGTTGGGGACAGTTTACTTGAAACAAGCTGTGGGTAAGTTGTATTAAGAGTTTACATCAATAAGCTAGAATGATATCCCAAAATGATAAGGCCACAATGCATTTAGCCAAATCAATTGTAGAATAACTACATGCTGGAAAGTAACAAAAAAAAAAAAAAAGAGCCACATTGTACAACTTTTTTTCAAGAAGTCTCTGATTGGCCAATGGAGGGAAACAGATTCTGAACTAAACAATAGATCTGTAGCATGATCCAACAAGAAATTGTAATGAGCGCAGTAGCTCTTCATGACTTTTTATTCCCCCTAAGGAAAATAGAGTTAGCCCTTGACTCATAACCTTTCATTCAATAACTATTCAAAGTTACAACAGGGCTGAATGAGGGAGACTTACGATGTGTCCTTGGCGTTCTTCCATTGTAGCTTCTCCTCAGTCATGTGATTTTAATTTATTTAAAATATTTATACAGCCACCATCTTTTAACCAAGCCTGAGTGTCTGCCAAAGGAAAGCTAAAACAACAAATAAAACTAAACGATTCATTTATTTAAAACATTTATATGGCTGCTCATCTTTTATCCCAACGGTGCTTTTTCAGGAGCAACTGGACTTTCTTGGATTTTTTTTTCTTTGAAGATGTTTCACTTCTCATTCAAGAAGCTTCTTCAGTTCTGACAGGATAGCAGGAAATGGAAGGATTTATATTCCTTGCAGACAGCTGGTCATTTGCATCCCTTTAGAGGGTCATTGAAGCACTTGGAGGTTTATCTGTGTCCTCAGGGTCACCTGAGTAGTGCTCCTGGTTCTTGTAGTCTGCAATGTTTCCTCTGGAAATCCATTCCTATTTCCACACTCTGAACTCTGAACTCTGCAGACTTCTAGCTATACAATTTGGGATGAACACCTTTTGAATGGTGTGGGAATAGGTATGGATTTCCAGAGGAAAAATAGAAGACTACAGGAATCAGGAACACTACTCAGGTGACCCTGAGGACACAAATAGTGCTTTAATGACCCTCTAAAAGGTTGCCTCCTGAGAAAGCATGGGACAACCATGACCTGATTGAGAATCTCAACAGACTTTTTGCTCATCTTTTACTTTTTTTTCCAGAGAGGAGAGGACCATAAAAGTTTTCTTTAAGTAAACCTTTCCTTTCTATATTAAAGATATTGTATATGCTGTGATGCGATTGCCATAAGACTAACTTTTTAAAACATGCAGTTTAGCTCTTGAAAACATCCTCCTAAAAATAGCTACACTTGGAAAGTAGGACTGTTAAATATGATATTAAAATGTCCCCAGATTAAAAGAATAATGTCTTTCTAAGTGTTTAGACTGTTTCAGAGATTCAGTGCAGGTCTCTATTCAATGGTGTTTGGGATTTTTTATTTATGGAACCTTCTATATGCTGCCACCACCTACTGGAGAGAGTAAATAACAACATTAGTGACTGTTGTAATCCTGTAGGTTTAAGAAGTATTTGCCAAACAAAAGTATTTTTATGTTCTACGAATTTGAGAGACGTCATTAAAAGTTATCTTGACTTGAGTTATAAATATCAATCAATAAATCATATTTTCATTACTGATGTTCAATTTATTTTTCTTAAATAAATTCTTAAATTGGAAGAAAAATTTATGAAACGTAAATGGAGTGTGGAATCTGGCACTTGGATTTGTAGGATAGTGCTAACTAATGCACGCTTGAATTGCCCCTTTATTAGGGAAGCTATTTAAATTTCAGCTTTTTCCTTCCGTCATTTATTATATGTAACATGACAGAGAAAAGCTGACATTGTCTGAATCACATTTCTGAATTTTGTCAGGAAGCAATTTCTACCTCCTTCTAAAATAATTTAGATTAATGTATTTACTGTGCAAATCATTCAAAATTACCAATGGGTATGTGTGATTACTAAGGAGAGAAGATATTGGCTTTATGATTTTTGTTAGATGAGATAGAAGGGATCTTAGTTGATTGGTAATAGGTGGTAGTTTAGAGCGGTGTTTTGCAACTTTAGCAACTTTAAGAGGTCTGGAATTCAACTCTCAGAATTCCTTAGCTATCCCCATGGAATTCTGGGAGTTGAAGTTCATACATCTTAAAGTTCTGAGGTTGAAAAACAGACTTAGAGAATAGGGCACAGTTATGATGGGACCAGTAAGGGAGAAGGAATGGCCACTGACTTTGGGTGTGTTCTATTACAAGGTCTCAATTCACAGAAGTAGAAATATGCTTTGGTTAACAACTTCTGCATATTGATATGGAACTGTAAAAAACTAAAAGAACGCAAAGGAAACTGACTTTTATTTACGTTGTATTAAAAAGCCTGCAAGTGTCCTTGAGGTTATGAAGATAATTAGTATGGAAAAGGGGTCCTTCAGATCATGTATGTCTTTCACATTAGAGCATGGGCAACATGCACCCCTCAGAATCCCTTCAAAGCTTATCCTTGAAATTTAGTTACAAACTGGTAAAAAGCAGCAGCATGATATTCTGCTTTAGGTCGGATGACAGAAAAACCAGAAGTAAAATAAGTGGGTTAAGCCTCTTTCAGCTTTAAACCCTCTCTTCAGCAGGATTTAACAGGGCTGAAAATTGCCCTTCCACTTCATCTGCTGATATGATTGCATCATCACATCGCCTGCAATCCTCAATTACTGAAAAAGAAAGATTAAAAATGAACACTTGTGGCTGCTATGGAGTTGCTAGCCAAGCTTTGGAGTGTGTAAAGACATAGGATCCGTAAACTGTAGAGCAGTGTTTCTCAATCTTGGGAACTTTAAGATACATGGACTTCAAATCCCAGAATTCACCAGCCATCCCCATGGACTTCTGGGAGTTGAAGTCTACATATCTTAAAGTTGCCACGGTTGAGAAACACTGCTGTAGAGCTTCCTTGCATTCAGAATTTCCTTTATGATGTATATAATGTAGAAACAATTGGTCTCTCTAGGATTGGATGGAAATGAAGGCTATTGGGGGAAATGGTTGATTTACAACGCTATAAGTGGACTACTTTTCTGCCACTTTTTCTTCTGCTCAAAGGCCCCTTTGGGTCAGCAGTCCAATACAATTAATCAAAGTGCTGGTGAGTGGAAGGAAAATTTACTTTTATTTATTCTGCTCACACTGGTTTTTGGTGCTTTGTATTTATTTGATTGGTATTTAGAAACCAAGATTTTGCTATAATCTAGAACAGGGGTATCAAACTCAAGGTCTGCAGGCCAGACCAGCACACGCCTCCAGCAGCATTCTGTCAGCCAAAAATGGGTTGCGCAGAGGAAAGTGTGGAAAGAAAGAAGGAAAAATGCATATTGAGCCTGTGTCAAATGCTCATCATAGCCAGGCCCACCCCGGCCACACCCACCATCACCACCACCCCGGCCACACAAATACACACAGCCATCCAAGGTCAAACACAACCTTCATGCGGCCCTCAACGAAGTCGAATTTGATAGCCCTGATCTAGGAAACCTTAAATCCCTTCCAAGTTGCTGACCAAATGATGGGAATCTTGCCCTCTTTTATTTTTCTCATGTTTATTGGTTATATTGTAATTACTTTTTTGAGAATAGCCTAGAGTAGTTGAGAGTCAGCATACAAATTTAATAAATTATTATTTTGAGAGTTGTAATCTAAGTCTATCCATGGGTTGTTAAGTGAGGGGTAAGCTCTCTTAAACATCATTTAGAGGAGTCCTGTTCTGGCACCAAATTATTCTTACGAGCCATATTTCATACTAGATCAGCTGTAAGTTAAATGTCCTTTTTCAATTTCCCCACTTCAAAAATTATATTCTCTGTCCTTATTTATGGGGGAATCCCCTTTTCAATTTTAGATTATCTTGTATGTTTGCCGAGAAATACTTAGTGGATAATACAGTAGCTGGCATGTCAGCCCCACTAAATCTCAGACAGCGAATAGGCAGTGCTGGAATTCAGCTGTTAGTGCCTGGAGCAGAAACAAAGGCTCATGTTGCTCTCTTCAAATGCACTAATAAAGAAATCAGTGGAACAGAAGAGAAATGTGTGTCATAACCAAAACAGCAACTTTGCAAACCCTCGTTTGCAGATACACGTTAAGTGCAATCATTGGGCCTCTGTGTGAGCTATTACACTGCTTCATTAATTCTCTTGGCATGTGGCCCAGCATGACTGACATTGAGACCTTCTGCTAGGCCTAGTAAGAGAGGAGGAATACGCGATGCCATGCTATAAAACTGCAAAGATATATTTGGAGTGGAATCCTTTTAATCTAAGGTCTTTAGTAAATTATTGTTAGAGTTTGTCATATCTATTTGACTCTATCTGCAAATTGTTATCTTTTATGTCTGCCTCTTTAACAGACACTATTAATTCATTTGCATTCCTGGGTACGTTCTGAAATTTCCATTAAATTGATTTATCACAGTTATTTACCAGCTACCCGACATTACTAACAAGCTTACTGAAGGATGCATTTCCTGGTTATCAACATTAACTGACCTAGATTTTCCATTGTTTATATGGACAGATTTTTAACATCCTATATATATATATAATCTTTTTCCTAAATGTTCTCTGCTACCTTCTTATGACTTAATGTTATTAGAAACCTTATCTATTTTTTGTCAAGGAAATGCCCTGCTCTTGATCTGCACTAAGGATACATCCACAGGTATTAGTGCTACTTTCACTGAAATTCAGTCTAACCACTATATTAATTTTACTCTTCAAGGTAAATCCAGCCCCCTCCCCTCCTTGTGAATTTGCAGAAGGTTAAAAGCAGGAAAGTTCAGAAAATGTCAATGATCTAAAGAGCAATAATTTCTTTGTCACCTTTTCCTATAGTGTAACTTTATCGGAATCATTGGAGACAGTGATAATAATTAATTTTTCAGCTTTTCAAATAGCATTAGTGCAGCTAGCTCTAATAATAGAATAGCTTAGAATAGAAATTTCCACACCTTTAAAAAAAAATGACACTATTTGGAACTTACATGGCTGTCTGCCTTATATACAGCACTCCTAGGTGGCTTTCAATAATATTAAATAAAAACAGAATTAATAAAATAAACCAACGTCACAACAATGACACATATTCCAAGCACACCACCACAACATCTGATAGACTACCCTGTGCTGGGCTCACTTTTATCTTAACTGAATGCCTGGATGAAGAGCCAGATCTTAAGAGCCCTTTAAAGCTAATATATGCAGAGTTGTGTAAAATTCATACACAGATTTGCAAACTGAACTGAAATTACAGGAAATATATTTGTATGGGAATCAGGAATCTTTCAAGTATGATGTCTATTAATACTTTATTGCAGGGGTGTCAAACTCAAAGCCTGTCGGCCAGATTCGGCCCTCTGAGCTGTGTTGCGGCTTTTGTGAGCTCTGTTTTCACTGGAAGAGAATTGCAGGAGGCTGTTGCAGCCGGAAACAGAACTCAGGAGCCCATTTTCACTGGTGGAGCACTCCGGCCACCACAGGAGCCCCCAAGATGAGTGACATCGAGCTGGCCATGCCTACCCCAGCCCTCGAGGTCAAACACAACCCTGATGTGGCCCTCAATTAAACTGAGGGCCACATCAGGGTTGCTCTATTATATTAGAGCATGGGTGTCAAACTCGATTGCGTCTTATGACGTATTGTGGTGGGTTTTGTTTTTGCAGAGCTGGAGTGGGCATGGCCTGCATGTGACACATCCAGCCCAATGGCTGCCAGTTTGACACCCCTGTCTTAGAGTCACCAAATTTATTTCCAAAATTTAAAATGTACTCCAGTTAGGTCCCCTAAACAGTTGTTTTCTAGTTCCAGCTATAGACACTATTCTAAAGGAATTTTACTCTTCATGTGTGCCCAATTTTTTTGATAATTATTTTGTATTACAAACTGAGTGCTGGATTCCCGTGTACAGGTAGTCCTGAATTGGATTTTGTAGCCTAATAGGTCCACTTCACTGCATGGTTCTGTTGCTTCATCTACATTAATTAAATATAGTTAATATGGTTATTCAGCTGTCATACATTTAACAACTATTGCCTTCTGCCATATGAATAATTAGTGTTTATGAATGATTTCGAAAGTCTTCAGGTGTTACACTGATTAATCTTTTAACATATTTGGGGCGGTCTCAGGTTATACATATTTATAAGTTAATTGTGAAGGAGCTGGATTGGATGCAAGAGAATAGGTGTGAAAAAGTTCTCTTGGTAGCTAACAAAACAAACCACTTAAAGATTTATGGTATTTTAAGTGAATCAGTTGTATTATATGTATTATGGATAAGTACAGAGAATCGTTTTTTGCATGAATTCACTTAAAGTAGGCTTTATCCAGAAAAGCTTATGATGTAATTCAGAAGTGGGCAACGGTGGCCCCTTTGTCATTTGTGGACTTCAACTCCCAAAATTCCTGAGCCAGCATGCTGACTCAGGAATTCTAGGAGGTGAAGTCTACAAGTCATGAAAAGGCCCTCATTCCTTACCCCTGATTTAATTAAAGGTGCTAGTCTAAAAGTATTAAAAATCTTTTTCACTCTGGGCTTCTTTTGTGTATGTTTCTTTTGGTGTAAAAACAACAACAACAATCTTTTAGGAATCTTTGTAACTGAGTAATTATATTCTATTCATCATCTTCCCATCTCCCATCTGAAAGTTTAGATAGAACAGTTATTGGTCTGCTGTTCTGTTCCCACTTGTCTGATAGTAAAGAATTACATTTTAATTTTTTCACATATTTACAGTATATAACTTTCTATAGGTCAAACCTTAGTTGTAAAATGGTGATTCAATCTATACCTGCTCATAGTACAAAAACATTGCTTCTCAGTGTTGGGATCACGGGTTGTGCACCTCTGCATTATATCTGTGTTCTTCTTAGAATGTGCTCAGCAGTTTATTTCTAGCATTTCTGAACTGAAATATCTGTAAGGTAATAAAATTGGATGTGTACCATTGACAACCATGAACGGAGCCTTTAGTTAACTGCCTAGAAATCAAAAGATATGATGCTCCACTGAAATAGATACCTTGCATGTGGCATCAAAGTAGTAATTTGAAGCTTTCTCCATAGAAGTTAAAGATGTGCATCATATCATTCACTAATATTGATTTCTTAGATCATCCAGCTTTAACATTCCCTTTATGCAGTTTCTCACTTAAAAACACAAAGAACATTCCATTTCTCAATTTAATGATTTTATTTATTTATTTTCTTTACATGACTTACTGCAGGATGTCAAAATCGATTTCATTCAGGATCACATCAGGGTTGTGTTTGACCTCGGGTGGCCAGGTGGGCATGGCCAGGGTGGATGTGGCCAACTCAATGTCACTCATGCTGGGGACGCCTGTGGTGGCCCGTGAGACCCTCTGGAGCTCCATTTTCACCAGCAGAGGCACTGCAGGCTAGTCTTTTGTTGTTTCCAGGGTGGCCTCATGGGCCAGATCCTTGAATTTGACACCCCTGACTTACTGTATGGCCACAAATGGTGCAGAATGTAAGTGACTCCAGGATGCTGCAACCATTGTAAATTCATGCCAGTTGCCAAACACTGAATTTTTATGACATGGGGAGGCTGCATTAATAGCAAGTGCAAGGACCCATCACAAGTCACTTTTTTCAGTGCCATTGTAACTTTGAACGGTCACTAAATGAATAGCTGTAAGTCATGGACCACCTATTCTGGAAAGGAATAGTGATAGTAAGCAACATACTGGCTGTGAGCTGCTTCATTGATATAATTTGCAGTACCGGACAGCACATGGGGCTTTGCAATACATTTTCCATTAGAAGACTTCTTTATTGCTCTCGTTTTTATAAGAAAGGGGAATAGTTATAAAAGTTATAAAAGATCCTGTCTACAAACAAATATGACAAAACCTTTAATCTTCTATATTTAAGGTTGGTTGGGAGGTAGAGACCACATTAGCAAACTGGAAAATTATTTTCTGAAGCATAGGGATAATTTGGCCGGTCTTGCCTTTCTTCATACTCCAAGGACAACCATGAGCAAATAGCAGAGAGTAAATGGAACTGGGGAATTGAAATAATGCAGCTTTTATTGGTTCGGATTTCTTCATTATCTCACTTGCCTGCCAGGCAAAGAAAAATCAAGGCAATTTAATTCTGAGAAGACACTTGCATTTGTCCAGGAGCTACTTTTCCATTGCAGGACACTTTTATGATGCTTTCTGTTGCTAGCTAAAGCCCCCTGGTTTATTAAAAGGGGAAATCCAGGGTCCTAAGAGAACGTCCTCTTCTGTTATTAGACTCTGTTTTAGTGCAAGTTTAGTTTACTAGAACCCCTATTCTAATAATGGTCTGTTCCTTCTCTTAATATATAGAAGTTATCAGGGTCTAAAACAGAGTTAAGCAAAATTCTGCTGGTTTGGGCTGCAGTGATTAAGATTTTCTGGGAAATAGATTTTGAAGTGGCTTTTGGTAACATCTAAGAAAGGGTTTACATTCCTGTTGCCTGTTTGTTTATACTGACAAACAGAAGGGAATTGAATATTTGTTGATGCAATTTATGGAGAATGGGAGTCTCAGTAAGTGGCTACTTGCTATAGGCAGCCCATTCCTGTTTCAGAATATTATAAGAATATTATATTCAGTACTGCCTTAGATAACTTTGAAGGGTTTTCAATTATTAATTCCTCCTCCTCCCTTCCATACTAGGAATTGTTGTACATAGGTTTAAAAAAAAAACTCATACATTTAACAAGTTCACATCTACAGTATGTAAGGTTGGTCCATGACATTTTACTGCTTGAAGCAAAGAATAAAGCATAACGTGTCTTCCTCCGTTTTGTGTATCAAAGGGACTAGTGTCATACTTTATTGCTGATAATTGGACAGCATGATTCACAACATCTGTGGAGTAATGCTGGACAAACCATTGTTGTATTGACAAATGTGTCCTTTAATAATGTTGCTTGGCTTAACTATCATAGCTCTTAAGGTAGCTGCTGCACTGGGTTTAATAGCAGACAGACTATTATTATATGTATTAACTTCTCATAGAAAGTATTGTGTGAACAAGCTTTTACAATCAGTTTGACTTGTCTCTTCTGGATGTTCATCTCCATTTTTCTGATGGCAAGGTATAAAAACTTCGCTTATTTAGTTTATCCTGAATCTATGAACATGGCATATATTTTTCTCTCCATTTCTCATATGAAGGCTGTTATGTTAACTCTACTTATTTATAAAACGTAAGTTCTATCAGGGTAATGATTTAATAGCTAAACAGCTGCTGTAATGCTGTAATAATGATGCAATGAGAATGAGTTAGCAGGGTTATTTGACTGTTACCACTTTAAGAGGCTGTATTATAAGAGAGGCCCTGTGAGGGCATTTTTTCTCTCCTGTGTTCTTCCCTGCTATACTTGCTGATTGATTGTTTGACTTTTGCCTAGTACATGTATGTATATTCTTTTGTAGAGATAAACAACTATTTTTTTACAAACCTCTGTTTAATGTTATTGCTCCTGGGTTGTCTCAAGTAGTATGCGTGTATGCACACACAATATCCATATGTATCAATTTGAATTATAATTACCAGGTTTGTTTAAATAGTGTGCTTATTTGATTGTATGCTGAACTAGACACGGGAGGTAGAACTGAAGAAGCTTCTTAGATGAGAAGCGAAATGCTTTCAAAGAAAAAAAAGAAAATCCAGTTGTCTTTTGTTATTTAATTATATTGAATTGGTCTTCTGAAGCCTTAGCATATGAGGGGGGAGGTTGCCTCTTTTAATGATATTGTTATAAATAATAATACAATACATTGTATTGTTTCAGGACAATTATATTTGTACAGTGTTAATTAGAGCTATTAAGATTCTATTGTTTAGATAATTTGGGGTATTGACAACAGAGAAAAGATATATTCTATCAATATTAGTTACTATTTAGAATATTGATATTACAAGCATAAAATTAACTGACCTTTCCATACAAAATTCAGTATACTGTAACATTTGAAAGAAGAATCTGCTGCAGAAACTGATTTTTCTCCAGCTTGTATAAATCTTTCACCTTTTAGCATAAAGGGAAATAGTGAGTTCTATGGCAGAGAGGTAATCATGTTTGGGAGACAAAGGATAAGAAGATAAAAAAGAGAAAAAATATAGTTCATATGTTTTCAGAGAAAATTACTTTCTAGTTTATCTGGATTTCTTAGAAATTTACAAAGTTTCAATTTAATTTATATTTTATTTAATTTATTGGAGTATTATTTTGGATCTTGCCAGTGGGCTTTTTTTTTTTTTTTTTTTTTTGTATTTGTAAATTGTTTTGTTGTTATCAGCTTGGGCTGAATGGAATCATATATGGGGCAGAATTTTGGAGAAATGGTGGCGCAATGGTTAGAATGCAGAATTGCAGGCTAATTCTACTGACTGCCAGCAGTTCGATCCTGACCAGTTCAAGGTTGACTCAGCCTTCCACCCTTCTGAGGTTGGTAACACTCTGGCCACACCCACCCCAAGCACCAAAGGTCAAACACAACCCTGATGCAACTCTCAATGAAATTGAGTTTGACACCCCTGGTCTATTCCATTATCTAACAACAACAATACCTTCCTACTTTTGTGTGTACCTTGGTCCTACTTCTCTCGCTGTGTGTGTGTGTGTGTGTGAAAGAGAAGAGGGAGGGAGGGAGGAGTGGGAGAGAGAGGAGAGAGAAGTGTTTTTTAAATCTGCCACCACATCATCACTTAAGATAGGAGGAGGTCAGCTTCCAAATAACTTATAGTTAGATAAGTCACATCTTTCTGGTTTTGTTCTGTCTCACTGTGTGTGTATTTGTGTGGATCACAAGCAGTTACTAAAGTAAACCAATTGATGAAAACTACCTAAATTAACTAACAAGAAAGAAGAAAAAGCAATTACTTCTCAATTACTATAATTTCAGTTCTCTAGATCACAGTTATTTCCGTCCATCAGAGTTCACTCATCTGATGTTCTTCAGATGTAACTCTCCCAAGGTACTCTGCTTGATGTGCTTCTTATGTCCTTACTCTTGTGAAAATTAAAAAAAACATGTTATGCCTATCATATTTATTTATGAGGGATGTCAGCAGATTTGGTAAAGGTCACTGGAGGTGTTCCTTTGCATATCATTGATTCTTTGCTTTAAAAACCACCAGGCTAAGAGTTGAGATGTCAGTTGTGTCGATAACCAACAATCAGTCAGCTTTTGGGCAAAATATTAGAGGGGAAGCAAGGAGAGAAAAGCATAGGAATTAACTTCAATGGTTTGCCAGAAGGCAATGAACAGTTTGAAGGGGCTCCAACCTTATCTAGCCATGCTGACAATTCTGTTTCAGAACCTTCAGGCTGATAATGCTTAAGAGCTGTGTCCAAATATGCTGAATGCCTGGCAACTGTTACCGTGTTGTTATCTGGAGTATACCAGAGAAGATAGAAAGGTGAATCCTCTTTTCCTCCAACCATAATTCCATTATAACTAAGCTAAAATGCAATATCTAAAATAACTATACTTGAACTTAAATGGAAGGGTTGCCTCATTGGAAGTCTGGTGCCTACATAATCATCAGCTCTAGCAAATTACAAGAGCAGTATAAATGTCAATCCAGTCTCTCATCCTTCACAACTGTCTTGATGCAGTAGTCTTTCACTGTAGTCATTTTATTCAAGTGTATAGCTCTTCATTCATCCCTATCCTACTTAAAAATACCAGCAATAGCACTTAGACTTATATACAGCTTCATGGTGCTTTACAACCCTATCTAACCCTCTTATAGAGTCAGCATATTGCTCCCAACAATCTGAGATTTTACCAATCTCAGAAGGGTGGAAGGCTGAGCCAACCCTGAGCCGGTCAGGATCGAACTGCTAGCAGTCGGTAGAGTTAGCCTGCAATTCTGCATTCTAACCATTGCACCACCACGGCTCATTGCTCCAAAATTCTGCTCCATATATCATTCCATTCAGCCCAAGCTAATAGCAACAAAACAATTTACAAAAAAAGCGCCCACTGGCAAAATCCAAAATAATACTCATATTAAACCACAAGAAGGACCACCCAAATATGCACAGCTCTAAACAGAGGCCCTCTGTCGTGGATGTCCACAGAGCAATTTTGGTTTCATTCTCAAAATAAATTCTTGAAAAAGTATTTTGTTTTCAAAATAGAATGCCCAAAACAGTTCACATGCTAATTGTTCTGCATAAACTTACATGGGACATTGCAGTTTCACAAAAATAAAATAATTTAAAGTGCTTTCTTACAAAGTAGTTGCTAAAATGTAAAAGAAAAACAATGGATTTCAGAAGATTTTTGTTGTATAACAAGTCACGCTGCAGAAGTATAGCAGTCATTTACATAAATTACACTATTAAGTGTTGGGAAAGAGTGCTGAGTAATGAAGGTTTGAATTTATAGTGTTTCCATGAGTAGGAAAATTAACAGGTTTTAAAGAACTCCTATAGCAGATGGTGTAGCCAACCTAGATCTTGTAAAAGCTAAGCAGGGTCAGACTGTTTAGGACTTGGATGTAAAATCAGTAGGAAACCCCAGGGCTGGAAGCTAAACTGGAAAGTCAGAAAGACATCCTGGAAAAGGACAATGGGCAATCAACTTCTCTGCTGTTGGGAAGACAACAATATGGAGATGTCCATATGTTCACCAGAAAATGAATCTGACTTCAGGCAACTTTTACCTTTTTCTGGTTCCAGAAGCAGTGAGTTCTGTCTCACATATCTGACAGGCATAGCTTGCAGTCAGCAATTAATGTTGCAGAAGTGCTAAACAGATTCACTCTGCTTTATTTAATCCCTCTGCACAGTTGCCCTGTAAGTGCCTCAATTCTTGTAGGAAAGCAAATTTTTCCAGGTCAATTAAGCTTCATGCTTAGGAATGTTGGTTCATCACCTAAGCTCCTTGCCATTCTGAAGAAATCACATGGGGAGCGTGAATATGTGAACCAAATCTAAATCTGCATTTTCCCTTATGACAGAATAGTTTATTAATTGTGACTAAGCCTTTTATCTCTAAGACCAGCTAGTATCACTGAGATTTCTTACATTCTTTCTGTGTACGTGGGGACTGGGAAGACAGACTTTGCATGGAAAATAGTCTAAACAGGAGGATGCTTAATCCATCCTCTGTCTACCAATTTTCCACAATAATGTGCTGTACCAGTTGCTTTCTTAGCCAGTGTCTGGCATGTAATTCTATCCTTAGACTGACAGAATGAGACCATGTTTTCAAATTATTATACTTCATAATAGCATTTTGGAGTCCTAGAGTTTGGGAATAAAATTAGGCTACTTCCCCTTCAAAGAAGTTTACTTAATTTTCATATCTCTTGTCATACCTGAGCTGAGCCCATTTGTAAAAATTGCTTCTTGGTCTTGCTGAGTGATCCCGTTTTTGAAGACATCACACATAGTATGGCTAGAGATATAGCAGAAAAGATGAGATGGCTTAAGGAATAAGAAAGGGACAACATTCCTTGGATGCATACTTGTTAAATAATTAGTGATAACAGCCATTGTTAGTGCTTGTTGTTGGATTTTCCTCTACTTAGTGACTGTCAGTGTAGAAATGAGTTTTCAGTACCTGAAGGCATCAACTTATAAGAGAATCAACTTATAAGTAAGTAAGCAGAAATTTCCTGGGGAAAAAAAGCAATTAGTAGAACAACTTGCATCTAGAAGTTGTGGGTGCTCCAAGATGTTTTTAAGAGGAGATTGGACAATCATTTGTCTGAAATGGTATAGGGTTTCCTGCTTGCACAGGACTAGGACACACCTCCAAGGTCCCTTCCAACTCTATTCAGTTATTCTGAATGGACTAAAAATGTAATTTAGAACTAATTAGCCAAATTAAAGCTGGAGTTGTATAGCTGATCTGAATTGCCAAATCTTATACTGTTGTCCCAACAGTTGAGGTATAGCTGTTGAGTAGTTAAGTCGGTTTACCGTTTTTTCCTCTTGGTCTTTTTTAAAATATTATCCATAGCATGCATTGTTTTAGTGCTTTAAACTAGAAATAGAAATTATTTTCTTTATTTTGCCTATTGGATTGATATTTTAAGTATCAGAAAACCAAATGATTGATTTACCATCCTTAGTTCAACATTACTGGTTTCAGAGCCCAGCAGGGAAAGTCTCTAGAGCAAAAATCTACTCACAATACAATTCTAGTTTAGTGGCACTGAGGCCAAATATATGATCTATTTTTAGTGGATATGATGAGTAGTAGCATACTATTGTTACACAGCAATGTATTTTATATTTGTACATTGTACTATTGTATTTGATGTTCTATAGGGATCAATGGCTATTACCTCTGTTAGCAACCTAGCAGGGCACTGGTATATATCATTCTTTTGAACATGAGAGAGATTGAAATCATCAATTAAAATCCAGTTTTAGTTCTTCATACATGCAAATGAATGGATGGATGCATGCATGATCAAAAAGATTCAACATCATAATATCTATACCCCCAATGCAAAAAACAAATTAGAACGGCCAATTCTAGGATTACCCTACTTCCATAAATCTGAATAACTTGTTGGAACTCTACAACAGTCCCTCTTAGACAAGGTCATTTGAGGATCAGAACATTTTAAGCTAGAAATATTTTGCGCACCAATAACATATACTCCAATCATCTTGAGGAAGTATAATTTGAACTTGAGCTTTATGTATAGCTATTTTAAAAATCTTTTCCCCAATAGCATTTTTTCTCAATAGCTAAATTTCTCAAAAAGCAAATGCATATTTTTCTTTAGAGTTAGAATATATTTAGATAGGTGTGTGTGTGTGTTTTAAATGGGCTGTTTTGTGAATCTCCTATGTCATGTCTAGTTTTGTCCTAGAGCATGGGTGTCAAACTTGATCACGTCACATGACATCTCGCAATGTTTTTTGCCTTTGCAGATCTGGGCTAGGTGTGGCCTGAGTGTGATGCATCTGACCCGCAGGCCATCAGTTTGACACACCTGGCCTAGAGTATCATTGTCATTGGAAAAACTCCAGTAGTTTCTAGGATGCTTTTGTTGCTGTTCCTTGGTTGCATAATATTGTAGTTCACAGAACTCTCTCAGGTTAGTTGCTAGACAGGGAGTTCAGCAGCAGACAGTAGATTGGATCTTGTTGACAAACTGCTTTGTATAATTTTTAACTATTATTTTGATGGGCCATGTAGAGGAACTTTCCTGAAAATAAAGAGCATGGCAAATATAAAATAAAAAACCCCTAAGTTTGGTGGAATTTAATTCTAGATAGGTAAGTACACTGCAGCCTCATGTTTGTGCTCTTAATAATATATACAGTAAGGATGCATTTGCTTCTCTATAAATAAATTGTTTAGCCTAAGGGATGGTAGAGTTTCTGAATGAATAGATAATAATCAATGAGGTGATATGAAATAAACCCAAGACCTTGAGATGTCTAGGTAGATATAATGGGATAAAAAGGATGGGAACAGATTACGAAAGTGACACAAGTGAAGGGGTAGCTGGTCTGTAGGAAGCTTCTGAGAGAAAAACTGTTGCTGATAAGAATAGGGCAACCCTTTGAAAGCTGCTGGGTGAGATCATCCGTGGTTTTGGGGTGAGTTTCCATCAGTACGCTGACGACACCCAGCTGCTTATTTCCACCC
>JAEANM010009231.1:0-16493 GCA_017656035.1 Myanophis thanlyinensis
CACCAGAATGTTTTTTTCCTGCCTTCCTTACAGGATTAACCCTGAAAAGTGGAAAAAAACAAAAGGAGATTTCTTCTGACAACCAGTTCTCCAAACTGCTTAGAAAATTTACTACCTGTACTAGTAAACCTGCTAGAACCTGCTGAATTTCACCTCTGCCCCACTGGGCTTTACAAATCCTCTTACCAAAATACTATAAGCAGAGAAAGGAGGAGAGCATGGAGGGAGGGAGAGAAATAAGTATCCAGTTGTACAATTTATATTAAATAATCCAGCGTGATATGACACAAACAAGAAAGGTGGAAACAACAATAACAGGCCTGCCAGATTTGTCCCATTCCAGCTCTACTCCATTTACCATTTGCAGATGCTGCCTATCCTGGGCAAAGATAGGCAGTTGTGATACTGCAGATGGGCAAAAGAAGCCCTTTGGAACATCTCATCTACTGAAGGGTTCAGCTCTCAGGATATTATCCCCAAGAGTCAGATTCAGGATTAGAAACCTGATGGCAGGAGCAAAAATAGTTGTTACATCTCATATGTAGTGCTGAGCAGGGCAAGAATATGGTCATTTTGAATATTTGCCTCCATGTCCAGTTAAGGAAAAGGTGAGATGACTGGATGGCAACTGCTAGGTGGAAAAGCAGAGGAACTGGTATGAAACAGACACCAGTTGAGCAGAAATAATAGGAGGTATGTGGACAGAAAGGGGGAGGATAGTCTAATGAAGGGCTAAAAAAGGGTAATGAAAAATAAAGAACGGCGGAAATTTACAAATAATTGGGTCTGAAGGAAAAAGTGTAAATGGGATATGAAAAATTATAAAACAGCCTCTGAAATTAAATGTACACCCAACCCCACACACCCACACCTATATAGAGAGGACAATTCTACAGCCCAGTAAACCTACAACATCATTTTTAATTTTTAGTTGAGCTCATTTATTCCAACACTCTTTCAAGGCACATCCAGAACTATGTTTTCTACTTTAAATGCTAGAAGTCCATAGAGCTTGGGGATAGAATGACTTTCCTTCGGTGGGAAATCTTGCCTCCTGGGCTTTTTGTACTGTTATGAAGAGGGTTAGCCATGCTACCATTTCATGGTTCTTTTAAATAGTAAGTGACAGATTAATGGGTATTCTCTTAGTGATTTCAATGATTTTTGAGTAATTGATTGAATTAAGTGCCATCAAGTCAGTGTTGACTCTTAAATGACTACATAGATTTTTCTCCAAAAATATCTGTCCTTAATCTTATCTTTTGGGGATCTCAGTGGTGCATCCATTGCTGCTATAATTTAGTTCATCTGCCTTGCTGGTCATCTTTCTCTTTTCTTCCACTTTCCCTAGCATTGTAGTTTCTCAAAGAAGGTGGATTTTTACATAATGTGTCATGAGCCTGAGGAGAATTCTCATTTGTTCTATTATCTTTTTTCCCTCTTCTCTGTGATTCTTGGTATTCTCTCCAACACCTATATGCAAAAGTGTCAATGTATTTCCTATCCTGCTTTTTGTCTATGGAGATTCTCATGACAACCAGGTCATGGTTGCCCCAAAGGTCTTTTTCAAAATCCAACTTTCATATCCATTGAAATGCATTCCAGTGCAACGAGAAAACCTACTGTGTGCATGATTCTATTCTTTGAAAGTGCTGATCCATCACAACATCTAAATATTTTTTTCCACAGCTTTCAGTGCTATTCTACCAAGAACTAATATCTGGTATATTTCTTGACTGCTGGCTCTATTATTGTTGATACAGTATTGATCCTAAAAGACAGAAACTATCTACCACTTCGAAGTCTTTATTGACAGTTCTGATGCTGGTTGCTGTGCCTGTTGTCCTGTTTGGTCTTCTTTCTATTCAATTGTATTTCCATTTTTCTCCCCACTGTGCCTCTTGACATTCATTACTGGAACTTGTAGATATTTGCATTTTCAAAGTAGCAACATCAGCATAGTTTATTGATGTTTCTTTCTCTAATTTTAAAAATATGTGCATCTTCTTCCATTTCAGCCTCCTTCAATATATATTCGGTATATAGCTGAATAAATTAAAAAAGAGCACAAACTTGCCTCATTTTCTTGCCAACATGGAACCATTTTGTTGCACTGAGTTCAGTCTTGACTATGGCTTGCTGTTCTGTCTATAGACAATGAAATGTTCTATGGTTCCCATTATCTTAGCTTGATGTGGTTAACACAGTTAAAAGGCCTTTCAGTGTAGCATCAGTCAGATGACGCACATACAGAATTCCTTTTGACATCTTTGGCTTTCTCAGATATCCAGCATACATCAACAATAAGATCTTGTGTTCCTCACTCTTGAGCAGCTTCCCTTTCCCTTTCCCTGTTATCTGTATTGGATAACGCCATGCATTATTTTGCTAGCATATGAAATTCAATATTTTTGTACAGTTTGCAGATTTGTAACCTTGTTTCTTTGGTATCAATAGACAGGTTGACTTCTTCTGATCTGTTGGCCACTGTGTTGTTGTCCAGATTTGCAAGCATAATTTGATTAGAACCTTCTTCTGTTGCTTGTCAAATTTATGTGAACATTCCATGAATTTTTGTATCCTTACAATGTGGTGATGCTTAAAGTGCTGCTATAACTTAATCTTCTAATACTGGAGGTTCTTGTAAATAGGAAGTACAGTCTAAGATATCTTAGAGATTGACATCCCTACTGTGCAAGATTTCAATACACTCTTTCCATCTCTATTTGATTGTCTTTGGATCAGATACTTTGAATCAGTGTTCTTTAGTATACCAGCTTAAATTGGAATTCCCTTCTAAATTTTATGGAAAACTTTTCATGTGAACACAAGTGAAGAGGTGAGGAGGAACTGTTCGGCATCATTTATATATCCTCCCATTGGTAAGAGCAGGAGACACTGGTGACTCAGATTATATTCTCAGTTGTTTTGAGGTCAGCTCCAATTAGGACAATTATAGTTTAGTAAATTGGAAAATATTTCTGAGGAGTTGGGGAATGAAAATGGTGGTCGGTATCATTTGGGCCCCCCAAAAAATGGTGTAAAATGTTCCGTGTAGTTGTTCTCCTCAGTCACAGATATTGTACTCATTCTATTTGTGTTTCAATGTAAGACAACACACTTGTGAAGTCATGTCATAGGACAATTCATTAATTATGATTTATGTAAATCTAATTAATTTTAATTGCATCATAAAATATAACATTTTATTGCTCCTTGAGACAGTTTGCTACATGGAAAGTAGGAAGACATTTCCAATAACTATAATAAGTAATAAATATTATTTCTATTCTCCCTTCTGTTTGGGACTTAAACTATTATGCAGGGTTTTTTTTGCTCCAGATCAAAAAGCAGACACACATTTTCTTTAGTTTTTTTCCAGATTGAGGGGAGTGAATTGGTAAGTAGTTGGTAGTAAATATTTGGTAAGTAGAGGTAGTAAATATTTTAAACAACTTTTGCTTTCTAAGAAATGTTCTAAGCTCTAGCTCAAATGAGATACATTGTGGGGTGGGGTGAGGTTTCCAGCCATAGGTCCTTTTAAAACCTGCCCATCAGTTCCTCAAATCCACAGTATTTTTAAAAATATGTATTGAAAATGGAAGTGGCACTCATTTATTTCAGGCAGAGCCCAAGGGTGGGATCAAATCAAATCTTATTCATCACATGCACAGACATACATAGTACGAAATGCAGTGAAATGTGTATGCGACCACTCGCGACCATAGGTACTAGGGCAAGGGGATAGTATAGACAGGGAGGGAGAATAAATTAGGGAGTGGTTGAGAGAGGTAGATCCTGGCTCCTGGTTTCTTGCTCCTGACATCTCATCCTTTAAGATTTCATAAGCTAAAACCCCTACAGATCTTTTGCTTCAGTCAATCAAGAAAGAATCATATACGTTTTGATCTTTGGAAATTGTTTAAATATGTTCGTGGATTATTGTGTGCACAAAAACTTCAGGTGATCCTGTTTTAAATTGGCAGCTGTTATCAAGAGAACGAACCACAACGTGTTCAGTGAAAGAACATCATGGATCTTTTGTTGCTGTGACAATAAGCCATAGGTATTCAGCAGAGTGAAATCTTGATTTCTTACCTTCTAGTATAGTGCTTTTATTAAGGTTTGGCTAAAGTTGATGTGAAACAGTTGAAACCTATTTTCCAGTCTTCAAGCAATCCAATATCAATGGATGGTTATTTGTTTCTAGAAACGAATCTTTCTCTGCCCTTGATTTTCTTCTCTTTAACAACAGAAGAGTTCCTGGGGAAGGGGGCAGTTGCCATTATAGCTGACAACCAGATAGTAATCTCATCAGAAAATTGGACTTTATGCTGATGATATAGCTTTCTATTTATTGCATCCCAGAAGATCATTACTAGCAGTTGTGCTTGGACTTAATCAATATGGTGCAATCTCTGCCCTCCAAACAAATCACTCCAAGTCAGAAATATTGAACGTCACCACTCAGATTGAGATGCAGAAGGGTGTGTGCAGCTGCACATTTCCTTTCAACTGAGTATGAAGCCGTTGAGCTATAGCATTAACATAAGTACTTTAGAATCTCAATTATACGAAAAGAATGATGGATACTGCTCTCCTCTATGTAAATAAAGATTTAGTTGCTTGCTCAAATTATCATTTTAATTGGTATGCCAGAATGACTTGTATAAAAAATGACTGTTCTATCAAAATTCAGTGTTCCGCTCTGGATATATAATGAAGTGGTTTGATTCAAATAAATAAATACATTCTAATTGGCTGGGGATGGCCACAGTGACTTAACTAGTTAAACCACACTGTTTGTTGATTAAATGGATTTGAACATTAAATAAGGAAGAGAAGCAATTGAAGGACTGTAGTCTTTGCTGGCTTGGTTGTCAACCCTGAAGCTATCTTAACCAAAGCCATTTTTGTCTGCTTCAATGTTATCACACTGGAGCTAAGGGCCAGGGAGGGGGGCAATTTGAGATAGAGGGATTTTTGTAGGCAAAACAAAATACTTTCTCTTGGGAACCACAGACATTTTCACACCTGGTCGGAGGAAGGCAGAGTGATGCTACTCAATTGTTGCATTGCACAATGATTGGATCATGTGACTGTTTTGAGAAAGCAGAAAAACTTTTACTTTTAATGAGGTGAAAACTATGGGAGTTTCAGAGTTGGTTTTCACCAGATATGTGCCAATATGATATTTCCAATCAGAATAATCTTTGAGGAGAATAGAATAGAATAGAATAGAATTCTTTATTGGCCAAGTGTGATTGGACGCACAAGAAATTTGTCTTCGGTGCATATGCTCTCAGTGTACATTAAAGAAAACGGTACATTCATCAGGAATCATAAGATACAACACTTAATGATAGTCATGGGGTACAAATAAGCAGTCAAATCATTCTAGGAGACAATAATCAATATAAATTGTAAGGATACAAGAACATAAAGTTCTTCCCAAGAGCCTACAATGTCATAATGTATCAGCCTTGTATATGTGTCAGTCCAAGCAATAAGGCCTTTTGTAATTCATAGATGGAAATTGTATCAACACACATATTTGATAAGTGTTATCTGAGATTCTTTTTGCTATGATACTCAGAAATCTTTCCATTTCGATTTTCAGCTCTTGATACGTGATCTTTTCCAACACTTTGTTTTCTGTTCTACTATCTCCTGGTATTGCCACATCAGTTATCCACACTTTCTTCTTTTCAGTCACAGTTAAATCTGATATGTTATAAGCAGAGACATAATCAGTTTTGATTCAGAAATCCTACAATATTTTAACCTACTAATTCAAAACTCTTTTTTCAACTCTATGTTCCCACCAATTTTTCACTTTTGGTGCATGATAATTTTTAGAAATGCTCCTGTTAATTATTTTGGCAACTATTATAAACAAATAGTTTTGGTTTATAATCAACATTTTAATCTACGAAAGATGGGCAGCTAAGAAGTATGAAATATAAATTAAAAAATAAATCACTTTATGTGACCATCTTGCTTGAGCTGAGTATATGATATATTTTGCATAATCTGTTCTTTGAATAATTTTATGATTTTTCATTTTTCATTCATTGAAATAGCTTGCTCTTGAGCAGCCAAAATCAAAGGCTTCAGTTTCTTTTTTAAAATATCCTAGTTGTAACCCTTTGTTAGGTTTTACCTTTATCCACTATCCCTTCTTTGGACTTTTTTTTTTTTTTTTTTTGTAGAAATTAACTATGTAATGCTTTTCTACAATTCTCTTCTTGTTTTTATTACATTATTTCAATATTCATGTTTTGTTTCCAATATATTCAATAAGTTCTAGTTATTAACTAGCACCAATGCTTGTTCTGGGCTGCTTTTTGTACAATCAGCCAAATACACTTTTCTTCTTTGTCAATCATTTGTTCGAGTTTAAATAAACCAGCTATTTTTTGCTTTATAATTTCCAAAGCTTCTTCAATTTGTCTGATGCTGAGCCAATATTTTTTATTAGGCTTGTCTTGATCCTTACATTTTTCAATTTTTGCTCTTTCATGTTCTTTAAATTATCTGATCTTAATTTCTTCTTCCACTTTGATATTGAATATGATTTTATTTTTGGCTTTCTAATTTCTATAACTAGTTCTTCCTTGGCCTCCATTGTCATACTTTAAGCAAACAGGTCTGTGCAACTGATGTTATTTTAATCCTTTCAAGTGCCTTATTCACATCCTTCGTTATAGGCCTTTTGGGGACACTACTTTCAATACTACTATTATGCAAATAGTTATCTATCTCAGCTACTCAGAACTCAAATCTGCCTTCACCATCTAAACTTTCATTCAGCCCATCAATCAATTTTATTATGGTTATTTTCAAAGATTCTTAAATTGCTTCATGCATATATTATATATAATATAAAATTACACACAGATACTGTATACACGGTGTTAAAATATATTTAAAATCAATATAAAATAGAATATCAAAATGTACAATATGAATGTTGTAAATAAATAAAATTAATATAAAATATCAGAAAACCACTGATTTCTATTTTCTGCTCCATTATCAACAACACAGTATATTTTTGGCAGTTTGTTGTACAATTTTGGCAGTTGGTCATATAATTGTGTCTTCAAGTAAACAGTTTACATAAAAGTTTTCCAGAGCTTCTGGAAATTTTTGAATTAAGCAAACTATTGTGGTATTTCAAATGTTCCCATCTAAAAGACAATACAGAAAATTTGAACCAGTGTTTATTTATAACCAGTATGTCTTCCCCCATGGGATTTTACTATATGGAGTCTTCTTATATCTATTCTTGAGAACTGCTGAAGGGAGGATATGACAGCAAACAAGGAAGAATACAGTCACATCAGGATGTTGTCTCAGCATTTCTTGTTCTTGGTAATAGCTAAACACAGAGACACAGAGAGATGGATGGATATGAATGGGTGTATGAATGAATGGAACTTTCAGTTATAAATTTCATTGGTTTCTCTCTGTTCTTTGAATGAAAAAGAACAAAATGCAACACTAATAATAGGTTCTGCCCCTCAGTGGGATAAGGGCATCAGTATAGGTTTCAGATACCAGATTTCCAATTTTTGTTTAACGATCAAAATTTCATGAAAGCAAATGAATCCACATTAGATTGATCTTGGTCTGGCCTTGGTCCTGGGCTTTATCCTGGACCTGGACTTCTACTGAGAGTAGTAATTGGGAAGGGAAAACTAAATATTTGAGTGAATAGTCCTGCATTGTGAGGAATTGGATTTCAAGTTCAAAAATCCTTCCTTCCTTCCTTCCTTCCTTCCTAAAACTCTTTAAGTCAAAAACTAGATGTTTCCTAAGCACTGCTTCCTACAATGAAGGGACAGGAGGAAAGGAAAGGAGAGAAGGTTAGTTTAATCATTGCTGGGAAAAAAATTATCTGTATTGATAATGGTTTCTTGTTTAATTCCGTGTTTCAAAAAATGAAGAAAAATAAAATGAAGCTGCATTTTATTTCTTCATTTATGCAGATATAAAACTCAAGTAATGCTACTTGTTTGGTGTTTATCTTTCTCTGTCTAATATTTTTGGAAAATAAAATGACTACTGGAAAAGTGCTGCAGCATTCATGTTCCTGTTCTCTAAAACATGGGAACAGCCTATACTGCAGTTTCAGACATTAAGGTTATCCTAAAGAGCAAATAGTAATATCATGCCCTTTGTGTACATAATTATGTCATAACAATTTAATTATCTCATGGCAATTTAAACAGCAGCTGATACAGGAATAGCCACCGCCTCCATGGAATGGAACTTTTCTGTTATCTCAAGGCAAAAAATTGCTGGAAGCCTAGAAAATCTGAGGCGCCGCTCTGAGGGAAAGCAAAATATGAATCCTACCATAACTTTACCTGATAGCCCATCAATCTAAAAGGATTAAGATTGAATGGCAAAGAGTTTTTAGAAGAAAAGCAGCCAGAACGGAAGGGGACGGAAAGTTGTACTATCATTGCCAAATTTTTCATGGAGGCAAGCATCTAATGCTTCATTTCTCCCTGAAATATCTTCTCCTCTCTCCCTCCCCACCTTTAAAATCTATATTTGCTGCCATTGATTCTATCTAAGGAGACCAAAACCTTTCTCTTTTTATCCGGGATCATACTTTACTGGACTAGGGAATAAGAATAGCATAGAATCAGAATTCAAAAGATCAAAGTTAACTGTAATGAGAACAATTCAAAACCCAGATAGAAGTCTAGAAGTTCAAATGATAATTGCATATGTTTGCATGCTTACAACTAAAAATGCTGCAGGCAGGATAAAGAAAAGATGCTGATTAGATAGGTGCTGATTATCAAAGACAAATTTCTTGTGTATCCAATCACACTTGGCCAATAAAGAATTCTGTTCTGTTCTGTTCTTCTTCTGGCTGTTTCCATTAGGGGTCGCTACAGCAAATCATCAGTTTCCACCTAACTGTATCCTCGGCATCCTCTACTCTCTCCCCAATTAACTTCCTGTCCTCTTTTAGCACATCCATATATACTCTCTTTGGCCTTCCTCTTGACCTCTTGCCTGGCAGCTTCATCTCCAATATCCTTCTACCAATATAACCACACTCCCTCCTCTGCACATGTCCAAACCATCTCAATCTGGCCTCTCTGACTTTGTCCCCAAAATAGCTGACCTAAGCTGCCCCTCTGATGTGCTCATTCCTAATCCTGTCCATCCTGGTCACTCCTAAAGAGAACCACAACATTCTCATCTCTGCTACCTCCATCTCTGCCTCTTGTCTTTTCCTCATTGCTACAATATCTAATCCATACAGCAGAGCTGGTCTCACTACTGTCTTGTACACCTTTCCTTTGAGTCTTGCTGACACTCTTCTGTCACACAACTTTCCTGACACCTTTCTCCACCCATTCCAACCCATCTGCACTCACCTCTTTTCCACTCTCTGTCACACTGGACTGTTGATCCCAAATACTTAAACTCCTGCACCATCTTGATCTCAGTCCCCGTATCCTCACTTTTCCACTTCCTTCCTTCTTGTTCATACACATGCATTCTGTATTACTACAACTGACTTTCATTCTTCTGCTTTCCAGAGCAGACTTTCCAGCTGTTCCTCCACTTGCTCTCTGCTCTCACTAGAGATCACAATGTCATCTGCAAACTTAATTGTCCATGGGGATTTCTGTCTGACCACATCTGTCAACCTGTCTATCACTATAGCAAACAGGCGGGGACTCAGAGCTGATGTAGCCCCTCTTCTTGATGTAGCCCCACTTCCACTTTGAACTTCTTTGTCTGACCTACCTCTCATTACTGTTGTATCCTCTCATACATATCCTGTACTACTCTGATATACTTCTCTGCCACTCCTGACATCCTCATACATTACCATAGCTCCTCTCTCTGCACTCTGTTGTATGCTTTCTCTAAATCCACAAAGACATGATGCAGATCTTTCTGACCATCTCTTGACTTCTCCATTAACATTCTCAGGGCAAAAATTGCATCTGTAGTGCTCTTTCTGGGCATGAAGCCATACTGCTGCTCACAGATACCCACTTCCTTTCTTAGCCTAGCTACCACAATTCTTTCCCATAGCTTCATTGTGTGGCTCATCAACTTTATACCTCTGTAGTTGGTACAACTCTGCACATCACCCTTGTTCTTAAAGATCGGTACTAGGACACTTTTCCTCCATTCCTCAGGCATATTCTCATTCTCTAAAATCCTATTGAACAGATAGAAACTCCACTGCTGTCTCTCCTAGACACCTCCACATCTCCACAGGTATGTCATCTGGACCAACAGCCTTTCTACTATTCATTCTTCTCAGAGCCTTCCTCACCTCATCCTTTCTAATCTTTGTTACTTCCTGCTCTACAATATTCACCTTTTCCCCTCTTTTTTCCCTCTCATTTTCCTCATTCACCTCTAAAACATTCTGCACGAGCTCCTCCTTCAGGATCATTCCTATCCCATTTCTCTTCCTATCTGCACCATAATTAAACAGTTTGTATCCCCCTCCAATACTATGCACTTTGCTACCCTTCCACCTGGTCTCCTGCACACACAGTATATCTACCTTCCTTCTCTCCATCATGTCTACCAGTTCTCTACTTTTCTCTGTCATTGTGCCAATGTTAAAAGCCCTATTCTCAGACCTATACTCCTACTCTTCTCTCTCTGTCCATGAATCCTTCTGCCTCCTCCCCTTCTTTGACCAAAAGTAGTCCAATTTCTTCCCACACCCTGTAGGTCAACAGCACTGGTGGTGGTCGTTGTTAACCCGGGCCTCGACCGATCCGGTATGGAATTTACACTGATTCGCATGTTTAAATTTGGCATGTTTTTACACTAGATGCCCTTCCTAATGCAACCCTCTCTATTTATCTGGGCTTGGAACTGGCATAGAAGTCACTAGCTTGCAACCTGTGTGGCTAGATTCTATTCTATTCTATTCTATTCTATTCTATCTACTTAAAGCACAGACCAAATATATCAAACCCTGGAATGTTTTACCAAATTTCTCTCACTAAAAATCTAATTTCATTCCCAATCAGCAATATGCAGCTATTTGGATCTGAAGCAGAAAATGAGCTTCAGATGTCTTGTGGTTGCATTCACTGAACCTATTGGGGCCTTTAGAGAGCTGTGACTTCCCTGGACTTGTACCATGGCTTGACAAGTGTCATTTCTCTAAGGAGTGCTTGAAGCTAAATGCTTCAAGCATGACATTTCCAGGGTGCTTTTTATTCTCCAAATCCAGATTCCATGCCACAACCTTTTTATTATTGGAAATTTTATGAAATCATTTCACCATATCAAATATATGACAGTAATATAAATATACAGATAGATACAAAAAAAAAAACCACAATAGAACATATTCAGATTAAGTCATCACCCCTTCCGTTAACCCCAATCTGATCTAAATATTCTGTGCTCTTTGAAATGCTGTTTGAAATGAAGGGTGGAAGAGTAACTTGCAAGTTTGTTCACTGAAAAATAGCAAGGAAGTTTCTCCTGAGTGCCCAATATTATTATTATTTTAGTTTTTAAATAAGACTATAAGTATGCATCCCTTTCTGAAAAGTACAGCAATCAAAAAGAATGGGTTCAATATCATGCCACTAGCTCTGGGCTAAGTTAAGCATGGGGTTCTTCACAGGATCATTAGTAAAATATCATATAATTTTCCTGCAGTGATAATTTGCTAACCACAGTTCTTTTCTGCTGTCCACCAAAGCCATTGTTAGGACTTTGCCTGTACCAAAATCACACTGTTTGCACTAATCTCCTAATGTTGTGGTACTACTTCCATTTCCCTCCTTATTTGTTCTTCCTAACTCTTTCTATGCTTCTTGATACTTTCTTCTTCTAGATGAATTTACTGCAACCTCCGTACAGAATCAAATTCTCTGAGATCTTTCCACTGACTGAAAGTGGTTGTTTTCATTCTTTTGAGTCTATATATTAAACACTCTTCTTAGCAAGTGTAATTGGATACTCTGAAGCTTGCAATAAATCTTTATAACCATTTGAACTATATAAACCACATTCTTGATTAGTTTTTGAATCAAGTATTATGTTATTTAAATAAGATGACACTGGAGAACTTAATTTGCCTTAAAACAACTTTTCAAATGTTTAAGTGCAATTAATTATACAAATGCCAAACAAAATTAAAAATGTGATACCAGGTAGGGAAAAAAAGAACTGTTCAGTCCCATTCTATTGTCAAGTGCCAGGGAAATCAAAAGATCAAAGCAAGTTCAAATGATTATAAAGATTTATTGCAAGCTTAACTTCTCTACAAGAATCTGAACCACTAACAGCCAAAGTGAACTGGCGGTAGATAAGAGTCAAAGAAATTCAAGGTAGACATAGATTTTGGACTGGGCATAGACCTCTTGTGGATATGATGGGACTCATGATTGATGACCCATTTGACCCCTCCCTTGAGTACAGCCTAAACTGTACTTTTACACCATTATACAGTACTGTAATGTCAATTTCTAACAGAGGTTTGTCAGAGGAACATTTTATTTTCCTGGATCAAAACTCTCTTTGATCCCCTAAGAAATTCCAGAATTGATCCTAACAAGTCTTTCAACCTTGAGCTGTTATGCTTAATCTTCCCAATGACTTCAAAGTGGGGAATTAAGCTCTCTGTGAGCTACGTTCATATACATACCCAGTTATCTAGTATTTTCTGGCAAGTTTTTAAAAATGGTTGACTAGCTATCAGTTCTCTTCCCCTGTCTGTTAGATTGGCCTGCCAAGAAGCAGGGAGCTGGCTTAGATTTTATTTTTTTTATATAGTATGATAAAATGGCAAAGGGTAGCTTCTTTTTGTTGTTGTTGTTGCCTTCAAGTCAGTGTTGACTCATGGCAACTGTGGAACAAGTCATTGCAGTTTTTGGGCAAGATTTCAGAACTGGTTTGCCCTTGTTTCTTTCCAAGGGCTGACAAGGAATGACTGACCAAAGGTCATCCAGTTGGATTTGGGGTTCAGGCTAGAACTCACTAGAACTCCTGGCTTCTAGTGTGAATACCAAACTGGTTATCAAGTAGAATTTTAGGTATCATTAATTCAGATAACAGTGTTAGCCACCACTTGAGTGCGTGTGTGCGTGCGCGCGCGCATGTGTGTGTGTGCATGTGCATATATTCATTGGTCCATAAAATACAGTTTGTTAAAGGTTTTGAAAAACCGGGACTTTCAGATTTGTCATAGTATTAAGTGTGCTTATGTATACAGCATCCAGCAAATCCTGACCTTTAGAATAACCTAATAGTTACCAGTTTCCAGAGCATCTATTTTTGGTACTTATAATTTCTTATAAATCTTTGACAAACTTCTCAGACATATTGACTATACTTCACTTGAGGTAATTTAGTGAAGTTCTCTAACATTGGGCCCCTGACTGTTCTATTATATTAAACATACAGACACACACACCAGGCGATTTCCTCAGGTGACAACTTACTGGAATAAAGCACTGAATTACAGCAGGTTAGAAAGCTGTTTTTGTAAAACAGCTTCATGAAGAGTCATTGAGCCAATATTGAGCCTGCTGAGGGAGAAATCTTTTCAGCAAGGAATTACTGAAAAAAGTCAGTGAAAATTTCAGCTGTTTTCCATTAAACCTATTAAGTCAGTGCTACCCAAAAAGACAGTAAAGTTCCTTTTTGAGCTCTATTTCACCCCAGTCCTATTGCTCAAGTGATGTCAATGTCCAGATGTGTCAATGAATTGGTCAAGAAAAAGAGCAGCTTTGAGGGCTGCTGTGTAGTATCTATTGAGTAAGTAAAGGGCTGTGGCCTGTCCATATGGGTTATGACCAGACAATCTTGTAATTTATAGACAGTTTATGTGTTATGTGCATTTCAAAAATGATACTTGAGTCACTATGGAAAATTCATGCTAACAAGTTAAGAATATAATGAAGTGTAAAACAATGATCAAACCTACTACTAAAAAAATCCTGGTAGAGATCCAGAAGTCTCCAGAAGAGATCATGATTGTAACTGTGGATCAGCTGCTTTTTTCATTTGTTCAAAATATTGTACTTCTATAAGTATTAAAAGTGGCAGCAGATACTAATTTCCTCTTCTTCCTAGATGGCAAGCAAAATGGCTTTTTAAAAATTTGGAGTGTGTTTGATTAAGGTCACTTGCACTGGAGATCACATTTAATCTTAACATTACCTATGTATTTTTGCTGCATTTTATTTTACTTCTTAATTGACCAATTTTCAATCGCAACAACACATGCGCTAACAGCCACTTTAAACTCAATGTAAATTGCTCCAAATTTGATGGTAAGAAATATGACTTTTGTAACAGATTTGTCAAAGTCTAGAATGCTCTACCTGATTCAATTGTATCTGCTAAAAATTCTCATAGTTTCAGTTGCAAATTGACTTCCATGGATCTTACATCTTAAGTGGACAATAGAGGGGACGTGCATAAGTGCATGAATGTACCTATCATCCCTGTCATTGTACTTTCTTACTTTTCTTATTCCTGTATCCATTTTTACTCACTGTTTGTTATTGTATTGCTATTGTTTGACAAATTCAAATAAACAAACAAATAAACAAACAAATAAACAAACAAATAAATAAATACTGAGCTCCTGAACTGGATACTGGAGATGAAGCATCTCAGATTGATAAACAGAACTGTTCCATTCCATAGTGGGTCAAGCCTTGTATTGACCTGGACTTAGGATCAACAAAGCAAAAGGATGGGGCTTTGATCATGAAGTTGAAGCTGCCACCTTGACTTTTCTAAAATTCCTCCTGCAGAAGTCCCTGGTTAGAGTTTAGCTCTAATGAGCCAGAAGCTAACAATATATAATAATTGCTAGAACCTGTGGAAATGAATAATGATAGAACTCGTGATAGCAGTATTCCAATATTTGAGGGGCTGCCACAGAGAAAAGGGGGTCATCCTATTTTCCCAAGCACCAGAAGGCAAGACAAGAAAAAAATGGATGGAAATTAATTCAAGAAGAAGGAAAAAAATTAACAGTGAGAACAATTAAACAGAGGAAAAGCTTGCTATCAGAAGTTGCTTCATCACTGGAAGCTTTTAAGAAGAGACTGTACAATCACTGGATTGTATAGGGTCTCCTCCTTTAGCAGGTGACTTCCAATTCTGTAGTTGAACTTATTCTGTAGTTCTGAAGGGCAGAGTAAGAAAAATTCCTTTTCAACCTAGCTTACTTTTTTTTAAATCTTCTGTTATGTTTTGTTGGAATATGGTTTGTCTGTGTGTGTCTATGTATGTATTAGTGTATATGTGCTTGTGTGTGAATAGCGTGTGTGTATACATACTGTATATGTGTGTATGTATAAACACATACACACATACATACTGTCCTAAGCACACTCTAGCTATCTGTCCTTCTCAAACATCCTCTTTTCCAGGATCATCCCACATTCTTTCCTTCTTCTTCTCATTCTCCTATATATGAACATTTCTTCCTCTTCCTCATCCACTTCTTCCTCCTTGTGGCATTCACCTACAGAATGTTATTTGATTTACTATTCTCCACCTGCAGCAACAGGCTCCCTTTCTCCCCTCTCTCTTTTATTTTTCAACCAGTGAGTAGGCTTGCTTCAAACTAAGGTGCTGATCTTTTGTACCTATCATCTATATTTCTAACATTCGTTCAGACACACGAGATAGTGTGAGAAAATCTAGATGCTATGGGCTAAAAACAAGTGTTTCTGCTTACAGAACATTGAAGTAAAATGCCTGTTCTTGACAAAATGCCTGTAATGCCCTGTTTGAAAAAAGTTTCTTTCCCCGTCAAGTCCCGTACTATTTGAAATTTTGATGGTTTCCTTTTACATCTCTGTGTGAGGACTAAGATTTACAGAGTGGTTTCTGAATACACATCGAGAGAATTAAAATGCATAAGCAAACATTTACATATCTGATTCCTGTATACAAGTACATTATTTCAATTGCTGGAATAGAAGTCTGTCCCTCTGGATGTGATTAGATTTGGATCTTCCCGAAGAATTAAAATCCACACAGATAATAAATATTGAACGATTGCACTAGAATCTATAATAAAACATCTGCAATGCTAATAGTCTACACTTTAATGCAGTTATTCCTGAACCTGGAAAATACCAAAGGAAATATGAGCTTGGGCTTGGGCTATGATTATTCCAAAAATACCATTGTCAATCCTAGCTACAGATCTATGCAGCTTCAGGCAGATATTTTTTCAACCATTTATGAAAATGCCAGGGGTTGAACACTGACTTTCTGTAGGCAAAGTAAATGTGGCTATCACCTTCCTTTGGAGTGCTCTCAAATATAGGTAGTCCTCATTTAGCCACTGCATTGTACAGTGACTGCAGTTACAATGCATCAGCAGTTACAGTGGGGATGATCATTTTTTTTCTGTGACCAATTCTTACCTTTATCTTATCCTAGGCTTACCATATTTGAAAAACAAAAAAAGAGGACGGGGGGGCGTCGGCGGGGGG
>JAEANM010009232.1:0-16492 GCA_017656035.1 Myanophis thanlyinensis
GCATTCTGCACCAACTGCAGTCTCCGGATGCTCTTCAAGGGGAGCCCCATGTAGAGAGCATTGGCATAATCCAGACGGTTAAAATTGCTTTAACATTTGCTATTTGCCTAGATCATGACTGCATACTAGCATTTCGTACAATGGAAACATTATGGTGGAGCGTATATTCATGAGTCTACCAAGAGCAAGCTTAAATGTTATTTATCATCTGCTAGGTAATGAAGGTTAAAAAATTGTTCCTGTTACAGGAAATGATAACAAAAGATAACAAACTACAAAGACTTGCAATAGGGGCAATACAAAGCAAAGGTATTACCAACAGTAATAGAAGCCTTGGATGCTATACCAAAACAATTGGAGCACCACTTGAATATCATCAACACTGACAAATTTACCATCAGTCAGTTGCAAAAGCAGCTTTACTTGGAACAGATTACATTTTGTGGCAAAAATGCCAAATCCAGTCTGAACATCTGGATGACTTATACAATGAACCATTATAAATAAAGTAGTGCTCAAAACTGTTCATACATACATCCAAGATAGTGAAATGGTGTTTGGACTAGACCAGGGGTAGGGAACCTTGCCTCTTTCATGACTGACGGAGTTCAACTCCCAGAATTCCTGAGACAGCACCTTTTGCCTTAGCTTAGAACCTGAGTCTTAACAGCTTAAAATGGCTGGCTCAGGAATTCTGGGAGTTGAAGTCCATGAGTCATGAAAGAGCCAAGGTTCCCTACCCCTGGACTAGACAAATGTGCTGTGCTCACCATTAAAGTTGCAAAAAGTAATGAAAATTGAAAGAACCAAAATGCTCTAGTCTAGATCTAGAATCCAGATCAGAGGTGTCAAACCTGATTCCACTGAGGAAGGGTTGTGTTTGACCTCGGGGGAGCCAGGAGGGGTGTGTCCGGCTCAACATCACTCATGTCAGGTGCCTGTGGTGGCCTGATCACTCTGTCAGTGAAAATGGGCTCCTGAGCTCCAATCTCAGCTGTGATGGCTTCCTGCTACCCTCTGCCAATGAAAACAGAGCTCAGGAGGACCACCCATGGCCCTTGCAAGCTTCGTTTTTGGCTGCAACGCCCCCCTCCTACCCTCTGTTAGCAAAAAGGAGTTCGGAAGGTCCGCCTGCATCTCTCCATGAGCTCTGTTTTTGGCTGCAATGGCTTCCTGCAACCCTCTGCCAGTGAAAACAGAGATCGGGAGGGCCGCATGCGGCTCTCACAAGCTCTGTTTTCACTGGCAGAAGTACTGCAGGCCGGTCCTTTGCTGTTTCGTGGGCGGCCCCATGGGCCAGATCTAAGCACCCAGCAGGCCAGATCAGGCCCCCAAGCCTTGAGTTTGATATCCCTGGCCTAGATGAAGAGCTGGGCATCCTTCAAGCTGATACCATCAAGCATACTAAGTCCAGAAAAATGTTAGAAGTGAATATATCAAGAGTGGAAAAAAACCTTAAAATCCAAACTCAGTGAAGGAAATACTATCATCTGGGCAATTACAGTCTTTAGATACACAACTGGATTACTGGACCGGATTCAAGCAGATCTAAAGGCCCTGGATAAGAAGATCCCAAAAACTATGACAATAAATCACGCCCTTCATTCTTGTAGTGATATTGACAGATTCTATTTACGAAGCAAAATTGGTAAACACGGATGTTGGAAATACATCAGGCTGCTAAAGAAGAAAAAAGAGCATTGGAAGAATATATCGTGGACCGTGAACAAGATGCACTGAACTTATACCAAGAAGGCTTATGAATACTAGAGAGACCAAACTACAAGAAAGACTACATGAAGAACAGAAAAAAGACATGAGAAGACAAAGTATTTACATGGTCAATTAATTAAAGAATATAGCAGGCAAAGCAGATAATAACAACACCTGGCAATGACTAAGAGCAAAAAAAAATTGAAGAAAGAGACAGAAGAGCTAATTCCAGCTATATAAGACTAAACCTTAAGAACAATGCATATAAAACCAGAATTGAGAAGATAGCAAATACCAACTCTGCAAAGAAGCTGAAGAAACAATGGATCCCCTGGTTACCTGCTATGAGACGACTTCACATACTGACTAAAACAACAGCATGACAAAGTAGCAACAATGACACATTGGAAGATTTGCAACAAATACCTTTTGTGGACAAGCAACAACTGGTAGGATCATAACATAGAGAGATTCATAGAAAATGAATAAGCTAAATTGCTCTGGAACTCTAGAATTCAAAAGACAGGGACCTGCCACATAACACCCCAGACTTAGTAACTATTGATAAGAAAAACAAAAAAAGTATGGATAGTGGATGTGGCAGTATCTGGAGACAGCAGAACATAAGAACTGGAGAAGTTAACAAAATACAAAGACCTGCAATTAGAAATAGAACAACTATGGCAAAAGAAAGCAAAGGTAGGAGCAACAGTAATAGGCACCTTGGATGCAACCCTAAAACAACTGGAGTACCACTTGAACATCATTAGCATTGACAAAATCACCATCAGTCAATTGCAAAACGCAGCTTTACTCAGAACGTACATCCTGTGACAATACCTCTTACACTATCAAACATTAACATTTGCTTATCCCAGTCCTTCAGAAGGACTCTACAGATAGATAAAAATGCCAAACCCAGTCTGAACATGTAGCTGATTGACCACAAACCATAATATAATATTGCTAGGGGAGTGGGGGAAGTAAAGTTACAAAAATCTGTGAAGAATAAAAATGAAAGCAGCAAACAAAAGGTAGGAATAATAAAATGTAAAAACACTTTATCATTTGAACAACTACTGTACAGTAGGAATAAAAGTTGTTGAATAAAAATTGATGGAGCCAAAAGAACAGAAGACAGAATGTGTCGCCTTTCTGTAATAATAGTCTGTTTTGTTCTCTGTAGATTGGGAGACAAGCCCATTCAGGTAATTGGTTTTGGAATGAGAACATACTGCATTTGGCCTCTGATGCGTTGTACTATGCTGTGGTTTTGTGGTTTTTCTGTTCATTGGTTCCTTTTGTTCCATATTTAATTATCTGTTAGTTGACCAAGGCTGTAATTTATTAGTCAGGAGGTCAGGTAAATTGGTTAAATAAATAAAATCATAACTCATGTATCTAACAAAATATTCAAAGTAAGCTGCACACTATGTATTTTAGAATTATTCTAAATCAAAGTTCTTTTAAAAGACAGCAGCAAAAATTTAAAACTAAACAACACATCAGACTTCAAATTTTCAATTTCTGCAGGATTTGTTAGCTTCTAACTTACCACCAGATGCATTGCTTATAGCTGATCCTGCCGATGCTACCTTTGACACAGCAGCAGGATTATATGTCCAAGATGTTCCACAAACCTCTACTTTTAAGTCACTGTCCGAGTAGATCTGCTGGACTCTTCCAACTTTACCTAGGGTCTAGAATAAAGAAAACTAATATTATTTATAAAATCACAATTTGATATGAATATCTTATCTTATATTCCAATAAAGTTCTGTGAATGTTGAGCTATTAATGAATGACTGAAGATCAATCATTGGTGTGTAAAAATAAGCTCATATCTATTATCATTTCAATGTATTTTTTTATTATTTTCAATGTTCAGGAATCAAATAATCCAACTCATTTTACTTAAGTGATCTTCTACTGAAGAGTTCCCCAACCTGTGGGCCATAAGGCCACAGTCCACTAATGGGCCATGGAAATGGCCAGCAAGCCTATACGCATGCACATCTTCACTTGCGTGAGCAATGGGTAAGTCCTGTTGTGCATTCCATTTGTGTGTGTGGCACATGTGTGTACACGCTGCTCGGGCAAATGGGAGCTATGCGCACTTGCTGTCTGCTTGCACGAACCATCCCCTCCCCCCGCCAGTCCACAAAGCTGGAAAGTTGGGGAAATCTGTTTTATCAGATGATTTTCACATTTTCACATATTTATTTTTAAGATTGTATAAATGTCTAATCCTAGAAGATAAAGCAAGATATAGTTGAGAGAATGAATGGTATACAGATAGTCCTCAACCTATGGCAATAATTAAGCCCCAAATTAATGCTGCTAAGCAAGACATTTGTTAAGTGAATTTTGCCCCATTTTACAATCTTTCTTGTCACAGTTGTTAAGTGAACCATTGTAGTTCTTAAGTAACATGGTTGTTAATTGAATCTGGCTTCCCCATTGACTTTGCTTGTCAGAAGGTTGCAAAAGATGATTACATGACTCTACATGAACTATCATAAATATGAACCAGTTGCCAAGCATCCAGATTTTGATTACATGACATCAGCAAACCTGATAATGGTTGTTTAGTGTGAAAAATGGTCATGAGTCACTTTTTTCAGAGCCATTGAAACTTCAAATGTCACTAAACTAATGGTTGTAAGTTGAGGACTACCTCTAATTTATATAATATTCATAGTCAATAATGCTTAAAAATAGGTAGACTTAATATTTCCATCACACTTCATTCCGGTAACTGCTGGAATAAACTATCCAAGCAGAAAATCATTTCCTCCCTATTGATTCATTTATACCTGATTATCAATAAGATTTATCCAGAAAGAGAAACCTATCTCCAATGGACATAATTTACACAATTTTCTAAATTTCATTGTCATTCATTGACGGATTTCACTTCAGTCCTGAAATAAACTTATCCACATTTTAATTTCAAATTATATAACAACAAATGTATTTATATAAACTTACAGGAAGCATTGCTTCAGCCCATTCACCATGTCCCCTTTGAAGCAACTTAATTCTTTCTAAGTCATAACAAACTTGGACAAGATCACCCACTTGAAATTGTGAAGCACCACCTTCAGCACCTTGCACACCATCTCCACTTCGGACAACATTGGCTTTAGTAAGAACAGCAGGGTTAAAAGTCCATCTAAAATGTAAAAATAACATATTATTATGGCAAGTGATTTTATAGTTTTACAAAAGCATAACTGCATAGTTCAGTATTGCTCGGCTTTGTCCCCCCCCTTTGCAAAAGATGCTATATTCTGAAATATTATAACAATGCTTATTAGCTGAAGATTATTAAGTGAAGTGAGAATGATTCAAGGATTTTTTTTTTAATCAAGTAATCTAAAGGCAATCCAGTACAAGACAATTACATTAAGGCTTATTCTGAGTAGACCTGCTGATACACTAGTGAATATCAATTAGGTAGTAGAACAAATCTTATTAAAGAAGAATTGCGCTAGGTCTCAAAAGATAGGTCTGACAAATCTTCAAAGTACTATTAACTATGCAGTTAGAGCAGGCCTGTCAAACTGGCGGCCCATGGGCCACATGCGGCCTCCCACAGGCCATGCCCCCCCACCTCTGCAAAGGCAAAAAAATCACAATACGTCACAATATGGCCTGTGATGCAAGCGGGTTTGACAACAACTGACAGATAAAGCTGACCAATATTTGAACTTTCAAAAACTTTTTACAGCTTTCATTAAAGCAAACTTAATAGTCATGGACAAAAGAAAACATTTTACAAAATGTTGTTTTAGAAGAAAAGCATAGGTTAAGAATAAAGAAACTGAGGGATGTAAGAAATTGAACTGATGTTGCAAAAATGTGCTTGTACTTGAGCTGATATTAATTTGCTTCTCAGTTATCAGTTAGGTGGTTGACAATAATAAATAGCAAGCTAACAACAACAACAACAGTAAGCAGCAGCAACAGTAGCAAAAGTGTAAAAGCATGTAGAGCTGGACTTAGTAAAGGAATGAACCATTTAGGGAGGATAAATATCAACTCAGTCCTGAGAAAGAGGAAAATATAGGAAAGAAGCTCAGATTAATCCTGCCTTGATTTTGGTTTGATATAAAATAGGTCTCAGAGAAAATCTGAGAGCTTTTAAGATTCTGTTATTATATCATATAATAATGAAGTAGCATTCCTGAAATCCTTCTGATGTCTGTTTTTTGACCTTGTATCTATTTCAAAGGCCTGAATAAAAAAGTATTTCAAACTTGGAGAATGGAAATTAAAATTGCAAATATAGTTCAATATAAACTAGAGGGGAAAAAAACAATATAATTTTATGCAGAATACACAGAAATAAAAGAGCATGTAATGAAGTTGGAAAACACCAACTCAATGTGTGACAACTGTGAAAAAAGATAAATTCATGTTAAGTATTTATTTTCCAATTTAAAAAGAAACTTTACAAATCTGTTCTGATCTTACCAGAGCTGTTTCAAGCTTATTCTGTTTCAGCTTGGAACATTTCAGTTCAGAATGAATTGTTTTAAACCTGAAACAATTGTCTGAACTCCCTACTGAAAACATTTTGCACGTCTCATCTAACAATAATCAAGAAAAAGATTTTAAAATATATGACTGCCAATATAATGGTCTCACAAAATAGACAGAAAAGAAAGGTCAAAGCGTGGGGTTTTTTTTTAGAATGAGAGCAATTTAACAAACTAATTGAATAGAGGGGTGATAGGCTTTTCTTCACTGGATATGTTTAAACAGAAGCAAGAGAGCCTTGTGGAAGAAGTAAGATTAATTTGTATTTCTGCATGAAGCAGGAGATTGGAATCAAGTGTCTAAACAGCTCCTTCCAACTCCATCACCAAGACACTAAAGCATCTTCCCTTTGATGAAAGATTGAACATGTGGGAATTAAGCAAATTATTGTAATACGTTGGAAAGAGAAAGAAAGAAACACAGAAAGAAAGAGAAAACTACTTTTTCTCACAATACTGGAAACCAGGGTTACCCTTTAAAGCTAAGCAGGAAAGGGTTTTGTTAAGAAAAACATAACAACAAAGTAATTATATCATTCAATGGTATAAGACAACCGACAGACATCTATGTGGCCACTATAGAAAACACAATTCTGGATAAACCTTTGATCTGATTCAGCATGCCTTTTAATGTAGACTATTTGAAATAAAAAAAATGCTGATATATTAATTTTTAAGAATGTAGTTATAAATCGGATTTTTAAGTACTCTAAGCAAAAACTGTCAAAGGGTCTAGAAAAATGTTTCCTTGTTTTATGTAGTATGATCCCAACAAAGACTTGTTTATGAGTGGAGGGAGGAGAATTAACTGTACAAAGAGTTAAGAATACTGCTGCTGACAGTTTCCCTTAAAAGTCTGTGTGTACCTAATGCCTATAGGGTAAGGAAATGCACAGATTTTCAGGCTGAAGCTATCAGTGCTTAGACTGTAACAGAAGTAGATCAAATATTCTTAAACAAAGACAATTGGGAGTTGTGTAGTTTTCTTTACAAAAGTATTTGGAAAGGGATGAAAATACTATTCCAATTTGAAGTGTTGGTTAAGTAGTGCTTGAGTAAAACCAACCTTACTTTATCATACTGTAAAAGGGTATAAACTAAACGTTTTAAACAGTCAAGACAAGCAGCAAATGTACAAAGTTTAACAAAAATAAATATAGTCTTATTGTATATATAAAGCAAAACTAATGAACATGCTATTAATAGTTATAATTTTGTTGCAAGACATAAGAAGTGGGTAAATGACACAGAATGAAGAGTGGAGAATCTAAAAATATTTCTGTACTATATTAATTATATATTGGGGGGGGGTAATTTAAAAGATCTAACTTGTGTATAAAATATATCAAAAGAAATAAATGATGAATGTGTCCCGTTCTTATTTGCTATAGTATTTTGATGTTTTGATGTGTTTATAACAAAAGTAATTCAGATTACTCATGGACTACAGATTTTTTAAACTGCTATTAATTAGTGTGAAGATTTCCTAAATATTATACAGCAGAGGTGTCAAACTCGATCACATGACATCATGTGACTTTTTTGGACTTTTTTGAGTCAGGGTGAGCGTGGCCTGAGTATTATGCATCCAGCCCCTCAGGCTGCCAGTTTGACACCCCTACTATACAGGGCAATGAATATAAAATAAAGCCCATCACATTTACCTGGAAGTCACTTCATCAATATGAATTAGCATTTCCATTCTTATTTAGAGATCTTCCATGACACAACAGTAAATATAAAACACTAATTAAACACTTGCATAATAAGAATGGTTTCCTTTATAAAAAATAAATTTATACCTATTCCCACTTGGATATTGTACAACAATGTCATGGTCTTCATCTATTCCACAAACTGTACCAGTAGTTGTTAAAGTTTCAAACATTCCATCAGTCCATCCTCCATGCCCATGTTGCAATGACTGAACAATTTCTAAGTCAAGATCAATGTTCACTAGATCACCAATCTGTAAACCACCAGGATTTCGGTTGCCATTTTGTTCTCCTAAAGTTAAAAATTTAAAGACAACATACATTTTGGAAATTTCATCCATAAATAAACACATAATTCATAATCATATAAAAGAATACACTGCTATTCTAATGGTCTAATTTCAGTAATGTAGAAACATAGCATTACATAACTAAAAGTGAAATCAGTATTACCACTTCATTTAACAAACATGCAATTATAGTCTGTAAAAATATGATAAATATTAAGTCAAATGGCGACACATAATGTTCTATCTTTGCATATGATTGCTGTAAATGATTCTGATTTCTACAGTGAAAGAAGACAAACTAAATCTGCTTGATGATCTGAAGGGAAAGACGCATATAATCAGGTTCTTCTCTTTTCCTTAGTATGAAAGAAATCAATATATTGACATAATAATGGACACTTTTTGTTAGCAGTTACCAGCATCAGTAGAAAGGGCAGGCTTGGAATCACTTTAAAGAAGTAGAATTTAGCAGCTCCAAATAAGTCCATAGTAAGCTCACCCACTGTACATTCTCATCAGATGCTAGATTCTGGCTGTATAAGTAATGAAACATTGCCTAATTCTTATATATCACTTCAGAGGACATTTAACTTGCAAGCTTGGTCTTCTGCACTTCTTGGCAGGGAGTCCAGCAATCACTATCTTTGTGAATCCCAATAAACAATTACTCACTTATTGCATTTACCTCCAAGAGTTATGGTTCCTTAAGTAAGCAGGCATTTTTCTTATAACTGTCATTAATGTCATCTATCATCTATTAAATTGCCTACGAATATGTTCCCTAACTTTATGTACTAGTATCAGAATTCAGATTCTGTATCTTACCAAGCACAGGACAGTGATCTCGATAGAAGGATCCTCCTTTTGAATCCTGGACACATTTAAGGTCTGACTAGAAGAAATAAAAATTCATACAGATAATTTAACTCTGAACCAATATACGCATAAGATTGAATGAGATATCTATTACGACTTGATAAATGGTACTTTTAAAGCTTTCAATAATTCATAAAGAAATAGCAGACTGATACTTTCCTACGTTAAAAGTATTCTAAACTGTAGATTCTATCTAGTAATTTGACTCTGGTTTTAAGTGGGCACTCATATTTCACCATTAAAACTCTGGAGACTGAAAAATCACAGTACATTTCCTCAGCTGCAAGTCTGATTATTTTAAGTGAAGCTTATTACCAGTAAATGTGTAAGCAATCATAGCACAACCTTTGCCCTATTTGTTCTGCAGTTCAGGGCAAACAAAAAAATTAGGAAATTCTGCCATTTATTCTGTAATAAATCTGTACTACTTGGAAAAGAACAATTTTAAATGAATACTCAAGCTTTGCAATTATAATTCAGGATATAGCATATGAGCTTTGATGCTGCAGTGGTTAGAGTGCAGTACTGCAGGCTACTTCTGCTGATTGCCAGCTGCCAGCAGTTTGGCAGTTCGAGTTTCACTGGCTCAAGGTTTTCTCAGCCTTCCGTTCTTCCAAGGTCAATAAAATGAGGACCCAGATTGTTGGGGGAATAAGCTGATTGTAAACCACTTAGAGAGGGCTATAAAGCACCATGAAGTGGTATGTAAGTCTAAGTGCCATTGCTTGAGCTATTACTATTATGATTATCAAAAGTTTCATTTCTTTTTCATTTTAATCATACCAAGTTCCTTCTCTGTACACATTCAACAAATAGAAAGTCTTGCTTAACTTAGACACATTCATCTCTTATAAAATCAGAGAATACTGAATCATAATTTCCCCAAACATTTGGGAACATGTGTTTGTGAAGTCAAACAAAAATGCATAAAATAAGACAGTCTTGCAAGCTTACAGTGTATGCACAGATCATCCTGTAGGGGAGATGGGTGGTATAAACAAACAAACAAAACACATAACCGAATATCTCCAGCTAATATACCTAGCAACAAATTCTAATTTCCTCCCAATTATTTTTGCCATGCCTAATCCAAATACAGATATCTGGTTCTATCTCTGAAGCAACTCCCATTGGACAAAGGTCATTCAAGGCATATATACTAAAGTAGGAAGCAAACAGGAAAAAAGCTGAGTTTTAATTTGTATCAACTGCAACTCAGCGAGCAAACAAAGGGACAGGTGGTGTATACTCCAACCACGTGTTGCTACAAAGAACTCTGTTCCTTTTTTATCAAGAGACAAAAGTCCCAGAAATGTAAATGGGCATGTGTAAGATGCAAAGAATAACATCTTCTCCTCTGAATAATATAAATACAACAATCTTAAAAACCAGTAACTGGTACTTCCAAAATTCATAACTATACCAAACAAGACAGAACCCTTGCATTTGCACAGTTGCACCCTGCAATTTGGTAACAATAGCAAAGAAAAAAACAACAAAGCATGGGAGGAAAGCATGTATGTGCATGGAACTCAGTAAGCTATTTTTAACAAGTAAACTATAGTTATGTTTTAATATGTAACACCATGAATTCTGAATGTAAAACTTTTCAAAAAGTGATTTTAATATCAATGAAGCAACTTGACTGATTATGCTGTTTGTGTTGCAAGACTAACATGATGGTAATAAAAGCTTATTTATATTAATCTGTAATTTTGAATGAAGTACATTTCTCCCAACATTTGCATCACGCTATTTTATTACCAAACAGAAAACAGGAGGATCTTGCATCTTGAATAGAGTATCAATTTGTATAGACAACAAATTGCAATAAAATCAATTTTCATAAGAAATGAATAATTTTACTAATGCCAAAAAATGCCCATTAACCAAGTATATTAACGTTATGTAATGATTGCAGAAATAAGTTATGTTTCAAAAAAATGCAAATGCACATGTAAAATGAAACAAAAGAAAATGTTAGCTGTAGCAATTATGCCCTAGCATCACTGAAACCAAAATTACTCAAGCAAAAAAACTGATGTTCATAATGCATTGTTTCATGAATAATCCCAATATTTGACTACCTAAACCTAAAGGGTGGAAATAAACACAGAACTGTTTTACAGCAGCCTCTTCTATTAAACGTATTAGCTTTATTTTATAGAAATGTCACCTATTTATAACAGGAAATATTATAGATAGAGACAGAAGCCAGCTTAAAAATTAGTCTGAAATCAGACTTATGCATATGCATTAGTTATCCCTATAGCTGTAGGAACAATGAAGCGCCTAACAGCATGCAAACTGACAGAAGGCTTACACAAAAGAAAATAGCACAGCACGGGCCATTGTTATTACTTCATCATGAAATACTTCGGTTCTTTGTATTATTTTACTTCTTACCATGCCCTCAAAGCCAACTCTGTAAAGGTTTTTAGCTCCATTGTCCCATAAAACATATGCTGCGCTATGTGGACTTGATGCACTCCAATCTTGGATTTCAGTTACCTACCAAAATAAAAAGGATACATGACCATCCCACAATCATCAACGCTTATGCTGTTTTTCTAAAAATACTGAATTGGTTACATAAACCTGCTAATAAATTACAATACAAATCATCATTTTAAAAAAAAGAACTATAAAAAGAAAATCATTAAAATAGCAGTTAAAAAAAATTCTATGCCTTTGCACCAATGATTAAAAATATGAGGGACCAATGGAATTCTCCAAAGACCCAACAGGCAAAACAGAGACCTCCCTCCCATTTTCTACATTAATTCCTTGTATTGGGTCATTTCGGAAGGACCCAAATCACTTAAACATGGTGCACCTAGTCTTGTCTGGCAAGTATTAGAAGATTATGGTTATAATTAGCAAACACTATAGTAATTAAAAACAAAAAAGCAGAAATGCACTCTTTTGTCTATTCCCTAATAGTCATCCGTCAGGATTACATAAATTTCTATCTTGTAGCCCAAAAAACAAGACTGCAAAATGATCCACAACCATTTATGGGTTGCAAAGCTGAAGCCTAAACAGAAACTAGCTTAAGGTCAATAAGGTTTAGTGGGTCTTTTTAAGGCAGCAATATTTTCTATTAATGTTATATATCCTTACAGTATGTAATTTAGGTAATGAAGCCCCACTCAAAATTTAGTAACAAAAAGTTGTATTTTTGAGAGGTCATAAGTTAAAGTATATAAAAATTTACCTACCTAATCAAAGATAAATGAAGCCAACCATAATATTCTAGAAATCCACTAAACATTATGTCATTAAGTTCTCTGAGGAATATATCAAGAAAGTGGTATTGCAGGTCATCACTGATCAGATGCAACTGAGATGGACAAGCAAATTTTCTGCCATAAAACATCTCTTAGAAATATACTGTTGTCTGGTTTTATCATACTCATTATGAATTTTTACTACTTGTTCACGAAATAATTTTATTATTATTATCACCTCAGTATACTACAGTATTACTGCACTGCCAGTGAGTCACACCAGGATGAGACAGTAAACATATCAATATTTATATTTTAAAGGGTTAGAGGACAGATAAAGGTTTCTAGTTAGAAGGAAAATCCAAAGAAATATCAAACATTCATTGGTAACGGAAGCCTCCACTGATAAGAACACATAATAAATACATCCTGCTACTAGTCATGAACTGTCCATAGTAAGGAAACAGTAATGGTACTCGGAACTCTTACTTTGCCCCTGCGTCCATTGCCACCATCCTGATCTTCCCATTGCCAATCAACTCCTCGTACCACCCTGGCACCTGTAAAAATTCCTCTTGCAGTAATTTTCTTTGATTTACGTCGAGATTCCAGTAATACCCTAAAATTTAATATTGATGATAGGTTAAAGAGATGCTCAATCAAAAAAATTTATTTAAAAAATGTTTATTGTCAAAATCTAAAACTTGCTTTAACGCAAAACAGTACATTTCAGTTTAATTAACATTTTAGATGCAGGAAATTTTCTAAATATTACAGTTTTAAAATTAATTATATTTGTTACCTTTCACTTCCAGGTGTGGTTATTCTGTAAAAGCGGTGTCTTAGATGATGTTTATCCCCATGATAACATACCGTGCATAAATCATAATTTGTACATTCCGCACATTTCCATCGAATACCAATTATTGGTTGCTGGCGACACGTATCGCACATAGTCCCATCATGTTTAATACCTATAAATAGATATACAACTAACATAGTATTTTAAACAGAACATATGAAAGCAAACACAAAAACACTGGAGTTTAGGCATTGAGTATATTATTATAATTTCAATTACTTTTCAAACCACACCCTGCAATGCCCACATTATACAATATAATCACATCATAGCTTCAGGTACTAATTATGTCAAATGTTCAAATATGAATTTATATAAGATACTGGATCTATAGTTTCATATTAAAAACAATCCAGTCTGCCAGATAGGAAAATTCACTACTCTTTAGACAGATATTAGAACTGACCAAACTTCAGCATCATCATTAAAATTTATATACAAATACATTATAAAAACAGTCTGTGGTTCTAGATACTATATCTTAAAAAATAATATAGTTATTATAAATCAAATGGGCTTTTCTCTTCGTGGCATAGAAAGATCAAGAATAAAACTGTCATCTCACAAAATAGTAGAACTAGAAGTCAATGAATGAAATTAACAAGAAAAAAGAACAAACAAGGCAATTCAAATCCCACCAGGCTCAAGGTTGACTCAGCCTTCCATCTTTCCAAGATGGGTAAAATAAGGATTGTTGGGGGCAATATGCTGACTCTGTAAACCGCTTAGAGAGGGCTGTAAAGCACTGTGAAGCAGTACATAAGTCTAAGTGCTATTGCTATAGACAGGAACAGCATCCTTAAAAGTGCAGCTATGTCAACTTGCTGTTTGAGTCTGAATTGTTCTCAGACTCATAAATACTAATTAATAAGTGACAAGAAATCTACAACATCATTAAATGAGTTCCATCATTATTATGTTGCCTTCCCTTCCATTTCAAAATTTAGAACTGGGCCTACCAAACACCAATGCTTTAATGAGAGTAATAACATCATTGATCTAATTTGGCATCTTCTACTGTTCATATATTTTTACTCTCAAGAGAAATGACATAATTTCCAAATCTGCATTTTCCCTTACAGCTAATCTTTTTTAGGCAATAATCTTCTAACAACAGAAACATTGAATCTAATATTTGTAATATTGAATTATGATTGATGAATTTGTTTTTGATCTGGCTACTGTTTTAATTTTTCTGTTTTCTTTTAATATTGCTAGCCACCCACAGTTATGAATTTGAGATGGATAGTCATATAAATTGAAATAAATGTGTTTGTATAATAAGCATATTTTGTAATAACTAAAACATTTAAAATTTATTTCAGTCAATAAATGTGTTTAAATGATAAAGCCAACAGACAGTTCAAACTTTTGCCCACTTAAACCATTTGCATGTGATTTTTTTTTAAGACATTCCAATTTAGAGATTATATCAGTACAAAGTCCATATTTAAATTCACTTTTTGGGAAATGTTTTTATTGTTGTCAAACAATAAAATGAAAGATTTCGTTACATCAAGTTTCAATTTTTTTACTAGATTTTCAAACAAAAGATTTTTTTCAAAGAAAATAATTCCTAATTTTAGGATATGTTTTTAAGATTATATAACAAAGAGTACTTATTGAAATGATAATATGCAAAGGATATTTTCTTCTGAATGAGTCTAGCCTGTGCTATATAAATAGAGATGTAGCACTTAAGTTTATAAGCAATAGGGATTTAACATTTAAGTTTATAAGCAATTCGTTTCCCCTTACCTAGTATTTGCCGGAGGCTATATATTATATAATAGAACAAATGATTATGAATATAGCAGGCAGAAAATTTAGGAACTAAATCTAAGGAATCTGAGGATTTCCCCTTCTTCCGTCTGACCTTAATTAAAGCTTGTCATACATTGCCTGAGAACATTTTGGTTCCCTCTTTGATTTCTGCATCAGAAAGCAAAGTTAAACAATGATATTAAAATGACTGGATTTCATAACATTATTCTAGACATCTATGAAGATTCTCTTTATTCTAGAAAACTAGATTCATCTGAAACTCCTGCTAAAAACATTGACCCATAACATAATAAAGATGAAACCACAGATATTCACCAGCTTCTATATTTTTATTGAGCATTAATAATAGTCATTGATACTTAAAAAGACAATGCCATTAAAAAGTTTACAATATTTGATCATTGAATCAAAATGTATTTATAAAAGCTATAAATAAAATATTTGATCAAGGGAATAATATTTGATCAGGTACAAACACTCCTTGATTTACAACCACAATTGAGCCCCAAATTTCCATTGCTAAGTCAGACAGTTGTTAAGTGAATTTTGCCCCATTTTGCAATCTCTCTTGCCACAATTTAAGTGAATCGCTACAGTTAAGTAACAAAAATGATTGTTAAGTGAATCTGACTTCCCCATTACCTTTTGCTTATCAGAAGGTTGCAAAAGGTGATCACTACCCCAGTGCACTACAACCATCATAAATACATGCCAATTGCCAAGCACTTACATTTTGATCACATGACCACAGGGATGCTATAATATTTTGTAAGTGTGAAAAATGGCCATAAGTCACTTTTTTCAGTGCTGTTGTAACTTTGAACGGTCACTTATCAAATGATTGTCAGTCAAGGACTACTCGTATATTCTAAAACTAAAATAGGATTCTATGTGCACTTAGAATAAGACCCATGTAAATGAAAGGGCAACTGGAATTCTCATTTTTATAATAGGAACATACTTCAATAGTAAACACCTCTCTTGCATATTGAAATCTTAAGGGAGACTATGAAGGAACTGAAAGTAGAAGGGTGAATCTCACCAGTCTTAATTCTGATAAAACCTAATTTATCTGGTATCTAGTATTACTAATTACATTGCTAACCAATTTCTAAAAATGTAGTTTAGTGAAATGAAAAGCTTTCTACAGAAACTATAAGCAGTCTTTTCTTCCATCCCACGTCTGAGTTTAAGCACTAGTTCTATATTCATCAATTTAATGAGATTTCAAACATGTATCTCTTAATCATAAAAAATGAAGTTGCCTTCAATAGATAATTGTTTAATAATAAAAAGGGCAGTCCTGTATCCACATATAGGTTCTTCCATCCTTAGTTCTGGATAGGGCTGTACTACCCCAACAGACCTTTTTTGCAATCTGGGGGTCCTCCTAGACCCTAGGTGGGAAAACTTTTTGACTCGCGGGCCACAATGGTTTCTAAAATTTGACAGAGGGGCCGGGCCAGAATAGGAGAAT